>BMAU01000364.1:0-211388 GCA_019973935.1 Trichonephila clavipes | reverse complement strand
GTTTCACAAATTCTCATATCCATAAGGTCGTTTTCCTCCGGTGAGGTGGACCATGAATTGACTCAACACACACACACACAGTAAACACACGCAGTGGACTGTAATATTTTTAATCTCTCTCTCTACTCCGTACACAACCTCTCGGAGTGAGTGTTACACTTACACTGACGTTTTTCTTTACAAGCCGCTAGAGGGCGCTGTTCAATAACAGAACTAACACATATATTTATACATATATATACACATATATATATATTTATTTATATATATATATATATATATACATATATTTATACATATATATACACACACACACATATATATATATATATATATATATATATATATATTTTTATTTATTTATTTATATATATATATACATATATTTATACATATATATGCACATATATATTTATATATATATTTGTTTATTTATATATATACATATATATATATATATATATATATATATATATATTTATACATATATATATACACATATATATACACATATATATATATATATATATATATATATATTTATACATATATATACACATATATATACACATATATATATATATATATATATATATATATATATATATATATATATATGTATGTATGTATAAACAGTATATATCCATATCACGTTATGAATTACCCAATGATAATGACGGGTTACGGCTCGTGTGCACATATTTATGGGAATATTTATATATATATATATATATAAAACACATGCATACAGTGGAGTATAGCTTAAACCAGTGGTTCTTAAACATTCGAGCCCCACGCGTCCCCCTTTATATATTAGACTGACATTGTGAATCGCAAATATTTAGAACTTGACTTAGTATTCTTGACCAAAATATATGTTTTAGTGGAGTGTTTTCAATAGGAGCAATGTTGTATTCTAGTCTAGGATGCACTTTTTTCAGTTTTTCCACGAAGCTCTTCAGAGTTTGTAAAAAAGGGAACTCTTAATGTAATATGAGAAAATCCGCGGACCCTCTAAAAATGCACTGTCGACCCCCTGGGGAGTTGTTTAAGAACCACTGGCTTAAACCATAATTCGCTCCAGAAGCTTGAAAAACACTAGTGGAGAGAAACAATTTTTTCCTTATGAATTAATATTAAATATACTATTATGCTTCATGTCGTAAAACGCGCTTTTAATTAGCGTAAATCATACTAATATTTTTTTTTTCTGCAAAATGTGAATTTGAATTCAGATTTCAGGAAACCGAAATTTTAAATTTTTAAATACTACTAAATTAAGATTGAAATAGTTAGTTTATTATTTGTAAAACACATAATAAAATATTTCTGTTATAAAATTTCTACAGAGGCAGCTGTGTTTGATAATTCTCCAAAGTTTGGTAAAAATAGAATATCGTTCAATAAACTTGTAAATGAATTAAAATTATCAATAAATAAATTTGTAGAGCGCACTTAGCTACTTCCTTATTAGTGTGGTATTTCTCAATGTTCAATGGAATAGTTTAAAACTCGTTAAGCACTCATCCAACTACTCTAAAAGAAATTTAGTATTAATGTTAATTACCCCGCTTTAGAGAAACTATTCTTTAGAACTTCTTGTTGTGAAGTCCAATGCAATTCAAAAAGCTCTTTTTTGGTCACATGTGCACTTTCATAAGCTCATCCGTGTTATTGTTTTTCATCTTCTGTCCTATGACCTCAGCAAAGACGTAGCATCGTTGATTATTGGCACCACATGTATTGTCTCATACCCCCACAAAGTCACATTAGGTCACATTTTATGGCAAAGTCATCTTCTTAGCCGAAGGGTTCTTTCTTGGTAGACTTCATGTATTCTTCATGTGATCATTGTAAATTTTTCTCCATCTTGTTAATTCCACGTTCAACAAATAAGTCAAATGGATTGCTTGTCATCTCCAACCCCCAGCACCTTACCTGCTTACTTCTCTTCATCGTGCCTTTGAGTTTCAGTTCCGAAAAGAAGATTTCCCTATAACTCTTAAATTATAAAATTTTGTTTGAGTTATTTCCTTTCAGTACTTTTCATCATAGTCAGAGGGGGAAAAAAGGTTCGTGAGTATATACTCCTCAAGAATATGTACTCGTTTTGCAAAAAGTTAATGTAATTTTTAAAGGTGACACGATGGAAACACAGACTAGCACTAGTGTAAATAACCACAACCTTGAGTCTAAGACTAGTGTTGTCAGCGATTATGGCCACATTCGTTGAATAAACCCACCATCAGAACCAGGGAAGTCAACGGTTTGACTTCTGACATCAACGGAAATGTTCTCCAAGCTACGTTCCATACCACAGATGGAATGCAGTAGTACCTAATTGGCTGGATAAAATAATCCAATCTAAAATCTTAATTCTCACAATTCTCGGAAAAAGCTCAGAAAATTCTCAAAGTTGGCCCGCTTTACTGGGAATCCCAACTTGCAATCATGGGAGTAAGAATACATAGTAACTGGCACTAAGGAGAATTTCTTTTTGGATTTGTTCATTTTCAACAAAGTATTTTTATCTTGACTGGCAAGATGGTAAATAAAATAATATACCCAAGTCAATGCAAGCACACACACTCAGCCATCAAGAAAATTATATAACTTATAAACTAACCACTGAAAAATATTTATTTTTACATTTTTACACATTCCCAATGAAAACTTCTATCTCGCTACCAGAAATTGGGTAAAAAAAAACAAATTTGAGACTTTTTTTTATAAAAAAATAATTTTGATAAGAATATACAATTCAAATTTGAAAATAAGAACGCTTTGTGCTAATATTGATGCAGTATATTTGTTTGCATTCTTTTCTGCTCAATTTCGAAATTTAACTTAGTATGTGCAGACGGGAGCCCATTTATTCAGACTCTATAGAATAATTTGGATAACACAAATTTACTTAAAATACATATTTTTGCGCAATAAATAAATATCAAAAAAATTACTCATTCACAAAAGAAAATCTATAGATATACGATATTTTTCTTTTAAACAAATACTATGAATTATAAATATAAAAACCAAATTCTTTCTATGATAATAATCATTAAAAATCAGAAAACTTTGTCCAAAATAATGAGATTTTTTACCATTTCAAAAATATTTAATTTTTTATGAACATGTCACGATTTACTTTCTTTAATTTTGTACAGTTCTAAAAACACGATAAGATTCTGACTTTCTTTAAAGAAATAATTTAGGGTTTTCGAAAGTTATTGCTTGTTTCATTTTTTAAATGAAAAACTTTCAAAACTCCTTTAAAATTATTTAAAGCCTCTTTACCATTCTAAAATGAAAAAAAAAAAAAATCCTGGGCGAAAAAAAATTCTACTTTGCTTCAAAATATTATTTTTCAATGTTAGGTTTCCAGAAAGCTCCATAGAGATATGTTCGATTGCCGCCAAAAAATTATCTGATTAAAAAGACACGTCTGAAGTTTTTCCACTCTTTTATTACTGAATCTATTTTTACAATATACTTTCGACCGAATCAAGCTTTTACTATTGCAATAAAAACAGATAGTTTGCAAAATAATTGTAAAACATAACTGCAGAAGAAAACAAACTATCAAATAACATTGCATCGCTTTTTTAAATGCTTCGCATAATGATGGAAAGTAAAAATAGTGAAATTAAATATTTTGAAAAATTGTAAGGCTGATTTTTTTACATTATACAATTCACTTGTTTTCCGGAAACTTATCTTGTTAATGTTGAAGTTCGGAAGTAAACTTTTTTATTGCTTTGAAAATTAAAATTCGATCAATAAGCATTCTGAGCCTCATGGAGTTATATATATATATATATATATATATATATATATATATATATATATATATATATATATATATATATATATATATATATATATATATATATATATATATATATATATATATATATATATTATATATATATATATATATATTTATAATATATATATATATATATATATTTATATATATATATATATATTTAAACAAAATATTTTTTATAGTATTGAAGTTGATAAAAATATATTTTATGAACTCGTAACTTTTTAGTGTTTGCTATAAAAATAGCGCTTCACTGTTCGAAACATAAAAGAATAGTTTTAAATTTACCAAACAAATACAATTTAAAAGAAAGAGTAGTTCTGATAAAAGTGAAAAAATTACCACATCCGTATGTTTTAGTAAAAATCAAAAAAAAAAAAAATAAAATCAGACCAGACGAAAAAGGAATGAGAAGTCAAGCAGAGTAGATATTAAAAAAGTAAACTTGGTTTTATTTACAGAGCTACAAAAATTCGCACTTTAAAATAGCATATTTTTTTCAATGTTTTTGGTTCAAATTTATATTAAGGCGCTTGCTTTCTCATCCTAAATTCTACGTGTTTTATTTTCCAAATTCCATGCTTTTGTGATTCCTTTAAAATTAAATTGGGAGGGTTAAATTACAAAGTCCAACTACATACTCTATGCTCTTCTGAGATTGAAGATATTGTGTTGTGGGAAAACATTTAATAAAGGAGCAAAAATTATAATAAAAATGTTAATTTTTCTGAAAATAAAAGTTACTTCTAGTAGTATTCAAATTTTTGATCCTTTAAGAATTCTAGCAAGAATTTTAAAAATGAAAAAGAAAAAAATCTTTGACAATGTTATTTTTCGATAATCTAGATTTCTCAAGAATTATATACTTGCTATAGGCAATGCCAATTATATATAAACATTGAGCAAACTACTAACACCTTCTGAAGTCTATAAATTTAACCCGGATCAGGTGCCCAATGTTTTCTGCACATCCCAGCAACAAGAAAAACTTTATAGAATTCTAAAATAAATGCGCAGAACCACTATTTTTTAAGTAGCTGCACATTTTAGGTCATTGAGCATTCTGGTCCGATGCATTCACTCTCGCTTGGACGATAGAAACTTAATGACCTTCAAAATTTATCTGGGGAAGCTAAGGCTGAGATGTTCCCTCTCCCCTTGGGAGAATATCTATCGGAGTGTCAGCGTGAGCTAGATGCGTCGGATAGAACTAGAATCAAATATTATCTCAATATGACTTTATTAAGATATTCAGCTTAAACATTTAACAAATTAAATTATAATAATTAATGTGAGAGAATATATGATGGAAAAACATGCAACACTCAATGTATATATATTTAGATAAAAATACTTAATCTAATTCAGATCACTATCAATAACTGAACCGCCTAATCACTGATTCTAATATTAAATATTCAATCCTACCTTATTACAGCTTGGAGAATCAATCTGTATTGGCTTATGCTCAATCTTGTCTTTACTTGTATGCACTAGTGTGTAACTTGAAATAAATATACTCGATCACTTATAACTTCTAGTCACCGTCACGTAAAGATCATTCACACTTGAACCATGATTCCTCTACTCGATATCAACTACCGGCCAATTTCCATCCACTAACACAAATTGTCATACATTGCCATTCCGTTTACTTAAAGTTCCGATACTTAAAAGCTTGTTCATTTGCATCTTTCTTTCACACTTCACTTCTTGGATTTGGTTGGAAAATAGTTGCCATTAATTATGGCCCAAAGAACCCAACGGACATGTTAAAGAAAAGACGCGTGAGCCCGTCACAAGGCCCGGTGACCAATATTACGTTATATTTTTGTACTGCGTGAATGTCAACCTTTGTATGGTTCTGGAAGCCACATTTTTTGTGACAACTGGCGTACAAGTATACTAGTTGCAGAGGAATTGTTAAAAAAGAGATTAACGATGATTGGTACACTCCGAAATTATAGAAGAGAGATACCGTTATCCTTCATCAGTAAAAAAAAAGTCTGGAATATCCACTTTTGGCTTGCAACATAAAATTCCAATCACATTACTTTCGTATTGTAGAAAAGATCTACTAATCTCTACTATGCATGAAAGTAACGATACTTTAATAGAAACCAAACCTGGAATGATGGAAACAGAATTATTGAATTTTTATAATTTGATTAAAGATGGTGTTGAAATCACTGATGGGATGTGAAATATACGAAGGCTGTTCAGAAAGTATCGATACTGAATTTATTCTATTTATTCCAGAAAACCCCTTGCGGAGGGACTGTGCGCATCATGCGCGCGCATATTTCACCTTGTCTCACAAAAACGGTAGGTCTGTACAGTGCACCGTTCAGTCACACTGACTTCTTCCACGTGGAGTGTTTGCGTGCGTTCGTCGAAAAAAGAAAATGTGTGAAAACATGGATCAGCGAATCTGTATCAAGTTTTGCCTTAAGCTCCGTAAAACGGGCACCGAAACCTACTAGATGATGAAAACCGCATTTGGAAATGAAGTGATGAGTTGTGCTCGGGTTTTCGAGTGGTTCCGGCCATTCAAGGAGGGTCGTCAATAAGTGAACAGTAGTCCCCATTCTGGATGCCCGTCCACCACTCGCAATGAGGACAATATTGCACAAGTGAAGGATGTGGTGCGCTCTGATCGTCGTTTAATAGTCCGAGAAAATGCACAGGAGTGTCACATTTCCATAGGATCATGTGATGAAATTTTGAGAAAGGACTTGAACATGCGCCGAGTGTCTGCAAAATTTGTGTCGCGTCTCCTCACTGAGGATCAGCAATTCCAACGACTGACAACATCATCTGATTAGTTTAAAAGTGCAAGCGACGCTCCGGAGTTCATGAAGCTCATCATCACTGGGGATGAGTCGTGGGTTACGGATATGATAACGAAACATAGCAGCAGTCGTCACAATGGAAACCCCCGGTTCTCCTCGGTCAAAGAAAGCACGGCAGGTGCGATCAAAGGTCAAAGCCATGTTGATTGTGTTTTTCGATGCAGATGGAATTGTTCATTATTAGTACGCTCTCCAGGGCCAGAGAGTGAACAAGGAATTATACTTGGACGTCGTGAGGAAATTAAGGGGACACGGTACGATTCAATTGACGGAAATCGGTCAAAAAATAAAAATAAATAATTTTGCTTAAATTATTCCTTATACGTTTCTCTATTATCTCACAAAATTTCAGAGCTCTAAATAAAAATAATCGAAGGTATGATAACTAATATGCTCGTCAGAATTCACATTCTGACATCATTCTGCTCTAGCAGACGCATTATTCATTTTCTAGCCAAATTAATTAATTCTAATTTCACAGTTAAGCAGTTTTGAAATAAGTGAAGGGATTGTAATCCATTCTTAAAATTTGTTTACATTCGTTCATATATACTGCGTTCTTTATTCTGCTAATTTTTGTTTCATATTTTTGAAATATTTAGTTTCGGTTTACCAAAAAAAAAAGACTTTTTCTAAAGACTAATTTTTTTATCCTTATCAGTTTAACAGTTTTTAATATACATAAACGTATTCTAATACAGCATTTTTAATAGTGAAACATGCCTCTTACGAAGAGGAAAAACAAATCAAGTAAATTGAGTATTCAAAAGCGATGGTGGACTGAAATAAAAACTAAAAACAATATGGATATTTCAGAGTACAATTCAAATGTTGCTCAACTCTCAAATGGTGATAGCATTTTTAAAAATGAAAGAGTTTCTATGCAAGAAAAAAGTGTACTAGAACAAGAAAATGTTGCTGATACCTATGATGGACCAAGTTACATAATTGTTGACAAAAATGCCTTGTGTGATATTTTCAAGTATACTTTTTATGGTAGCTGCAATCAGTCAACTTTAAAACTTGAATTTGGACATAAATATGGATTTTCTCATCAATTGAAACTGGTATGCAAAACATGTTCTGAGCAAAAAATGGAATGCTTTACATCTCCAAGACTTAAAAAAAATCAAATACTTCTACACCTTTCGATGTGAATGTTCGTGCTGTTCAAGCATTTCTTGCAATCAGTGGGGGCCATGCATCGGTTGAAAAATTTTGCATGTTTCTCAGAATGCCTTTGATATCAAGTAAAACTTTTAATGAAATTAAATGTTACATCAACTCAGCATACTCTCTTGCTTCCCAAACTGTGCTGAAGTATGTACATAACAGCGTTCAAAATGCATACAGAAAACTGGATCAAAATGGGTCCAATACTATTACTGATATTGCTGTTTCATTTGATGGGACATGGTTGACCCGAGGACACACATCCCAAATCGGTATTGGGTGTGTAGTTGACACTTTAAAACGATATGTTATTGACTATGAAATTAAGAGCAAGTACTGTGTCCAACATGTATAAGTGCGAAAAATGAATTAGGCGAAACTACAGCTGAATACGATGTTTGGTATTCTGGCCACAAAAATTACTGCCAGATTAACCACTTTGGGACATCAGGAGCAATAGAAATGAAGGCTGCAGCTAAAATTTGGTCTCGATCAGAAGCATGTGGTTTCCGTTACACAACATTGTTATCTGATGGTGATGTTAAAACTCATAAATTTTTAAATAGCCTAAAAATATATGGACCAGACGTTGAAATTTTGAAAGAAGAGTGTATTAATCACGTAAGCAAAAGGTTAGGCACCAGCTTATGCAATCTTGTGAAAGATTGGAGAGCTAAAGGTATCACTTTAGGAGCAAAATGTTATAGCAGTCTAAAAGAAACAACGATAAAAAAAACTAACGCAGTTCTATCAGAAAGCTATTCTGGAAAATAGAGCAGATATTCAGGGCATGAAAAAATCCATATATTCCACGCTTTATCTCAGTATCTCGACAGATAAAAATCCAATTCACATGAAATGCCCTCCTGGCAATGATTCGTGGTGTTTTTAACGAAGAGCCTTAGCTAAATGTGAAAAACCTGCACCACATAAATTTAATATTGGAACACCAATAAATCCAGATTATTTGACAAAAATTGTTCCAATATATCAAAGGTTAGCTTCTGATAGCCTTTTGAAAGGATGTACCAGATGTCTGACACAGAACAGCTACGAGAGTTTGCATAGCGTGATTTGGAGTAAGTGCTCTAAGGAAACTTCAGCGAAATCACGACGTGTAAATATAGCTGTTTCTGAGGCAATATCAGAGTATAACTTTGGTACTTTGAAAGCCTTAAAAGAAATACAAAAGGCAGCTAATTTGGATCTTGGTGAAGAAGCAGTAAAAATTGCTGCCAGACGTAAAAAAGAAAGAAATCGTCAAAGTAATTTTGCTTTTCGCATTGAAGTTCGAAAAGTAAAACTAGCCAATATGCGAAAAGAAAAATATTCAAAGAAAAAAGAAGGGATTACATATAGTCCTGGGTTTTTTTAAACATAAATGTAAAAAAAAATATGAAGATGTTAACTAGAATTATTTTGAAATCATCATAAAATGGGTTCGTATGTTATTTATCGCAATTTTTTAAAAATGTAAGGTACTGAAAATTTTAAATTTTAAACATATAAAATTATGATTTTCATATAATAACTTTATAAAACTTTTATCATGTGCATGTAGTACATACAGTATTTTTTTAGTAATTTTATTGCACTTATATATATCTTTTTACAGTAAATAAAAACTTTAAATTGATTTATCTCGAAACAAAAAAATCGTTTGTTTTCTTTCATTTAAAATGCTAAGGCTTTTTTTCTATTGCATGAAATGTTTTGAATTTTTTTATAGATTGCTATTCATATATATAACAAAAGTTGGTATGCATTTTTGAATCAAAGCAATACTTATTTTTTCAAAAAATATTTGAACTTAGAATTTATACGTTTTTTAGGGATTTTTTCATAATAATTCATAAAAAAGTTTTTTAGGAATTTGAATCTTGTTATCCCCAAACTCATACCAACTTTTTTTGTACATGGCTTGACAAATATGTAAATCAAATTTCCTGTGTGTACGTCAATTATTGTACGAAGAGTAGCGTTTTAAAATTACGTCATAAATTTAAAAAAAATTTAAAAAATTAAATGGATTGCTTTTTGTGATATTTTGAGAAAATATGTCATACGTATTGCATATACATAGGTTACAAGGAAAAAAACTGTAAAAACCGTAAAATCAAAGATTTTTGTTTAAATCGTTCCGCGTCCCCTTAAGAGAGGCTGTTCGCAGAAAACGACCGGTGTTGTGGGCGTCCTCTCTCTGGATGCTTCATCATGACGGAGCTCCAGCGCACACCTCCAATCTTATGCAGCAGTTCCTGACAAAACACGGAACAATCCAAGTAGCACATCCACCCTACTAACCGGATATGACACATCCTGATTTTTTCCTCTTTCCCAAGATCAAAAACACCTTAAAAGGACACCTGTTTCAGGACATTGAAACCATAAAACAGAATTCGACACAACAGCTTCAGGCCATCCCAAAGTCTGAGTTCCAGAAATGTTTCGAGGACAGGAAACATCGTTGGGCCAAGTGTGTTACTGCCAATGGAGCATATTTCGAAGGAGATTGACTCAAAACCTGTTTATGGATGTATGTTTTTGCATAATAAATTCAGTCTCGATACTTTCTGAACAGCCCTCGTATATGATGTGTCGTGAATATGTAACCTTTGTGGCTAATGTATAACTATTTTACCATCTAATTAAAATTGTTGCAGTTAAAACTTCCTTTGTCTATCAATCGGTTTTTCCTGATATAAAACTTAGACGTCCGTGACTATTAGAGGAGATTCGAATGGAACTTGTGCAGGCCCAGTGTGATATGAGATCAGAACTCACGAAACTTAACAAAAAACTACAAAAGAAGCCGAACTGGCTTAAATTACTAAAAAGAGCAATAATACGCCAATAAAGGGGCGCTGCGCTGTTTTTCTACGGATAGAACATGCAAAGAGAAACTGTATGTGTCTTCAATATAAAAAAAAATGTGCTTAAGGCATATGAATACAGTCTGAATATGTTTGGGAAAAGATTAAAATATATATTTTTTGTACTACTTTCTACTATTCTTTAAAATTATTACAAAGTCAACTTATTACTGTGTGGTATGCATTTTAAAATGTAAATGTTGTTAGTTCAATTTATATAAAGATTAGTCTAATTAGTATGCAACAAATTTAGTAATTTTATTTGCATAATTCAAAACACATCTTGTATTCTACAAATATGCATCATAATTTACTTAAAATGTTTTTCATTAATAAGTAAACGAGTTAAAATTGTGTGAGTGTTCTCAACTTCCCGCGACTAACGACATAGCAAAAACTGGCGCAAGTATTCTCAAGTAGCCTGAGATCGTATTTGGTTCAGTCAATTAAAACATTTTAACGTATAGCTATATATGTTTTATTCCAATACAAATTACTAAGAATCCTATTTGAATTTATTAATCTCAGTTACTCAATACATACGCTAATGTATCAAAGGTTCCACCTAATTAATATGTAGACCATACTTAGAAAATTATGCTTTTGGAAAATTTTAAAAATAAATTTAAAAACAGTGTCACTCACTCTTTCATTTCTACAGTTGTACTTAAGCGTTAATAATTTATTTATTTATTTGAATTTCTTTTCCTTAAAATCCGCTCCATATTTTATCTCATATATTTAACTGACGATTTAGTTTTACTTTCAGCCTTTCAGAATATAAAATATTTGATATGCATTTCTCAATCTCTACATGTTTCAAATATTAAAACTTCCCCAGAAGCTTAAATATACAGCTTTTAAAAGTGTTCAGCAAATTCTTCAGGCAATCATAAAGGTTTTGAAAATTTCCGTATTTACTAATAAATTCAAATTTGTGAAATTCAATTTCATTTATTATTTTCAAATTTCCTTTTTTCAGCTTTCTGACGAAAGCTATTATTGTAAATATATATGCTGATTTTATTATTTTTTTAAATAGACAAATTTTGATAATAGAAATTTTGTTGGAATTTTTTTTATGTATTAATATTACACAAAGCGAAATAAACGAGTCCTCAAATGAAAAGAATGAAATATTTCAAAGAAAACAAGTTTTCCAATTCCGTAAATTTCAGTGGTTTCTAAAATTTCAATTCAATATATTCAATTGTCCATAACCTCTTACCCCCAAAATGTTTTCGCATAATTGTTCTTGGCACTAACTCATTCATGCACTAATTTCACCATTTTTTTTAAGGAAAGGATCATGAATTATAAAAATGAAAAAAATTTAAGTAATACTTCTAAGAAATAATTTGATGTATGTGTGGCTAATGCCCACCTGCCTGACGTATTCAGCACGAGGCCCAAGAAATACATCATGGCAAGGGGCTAGAAATACGCCTATCGTTGGCCTAGGCCCTGAGCACCCTACAGATGACAGTACGAAGTAGCTCGGCGAAATTCTCCGAATGGACGATAGATGGCGACACCATCTATCTCCCCCTCCACAATATTGCCATGGGACTGGAGGGGAGAGAAATATTATACAGTCCCCTGAACTCGTGATTCAGCCCACAAGAGAGACTTTCGGACCCCCTGATTTAAAGAGCACGTACTCCATGTGTACTCGGAGGGTATTTGGTGGTATCGGGCATCGAACCCAGGTCTTCCTGTCTGGAGCCCGATATTCAAACCACTAAGCTACCCACTACCTTTTTAATGAGTTTTTACACATAATTAGTTTTGAAATTTATACCTGGTTCAACTTAAGCGTGTAATACAAACTAATAATTTATGATGAACTATATGTTACTTAATTGTACTCGTATAAATCATGATGCATACATTATTAATGCAAATTACTCCAAAATATATTTTAAAGACTTTCATGATCCACATGACGATGATATGAAAGTATAGGAAAATAATAATTCAAAAGTATAAGAAAACGAGGAATACTTTTGAGATCCGTTGCAAAATTCTATCTGAAATTATGTTTGAAACTTCTTCAGGTTTATAAGAAGATTATTTTAAAGTTTTCACATGGCAATGGTTACGAACAATAAATTACTATATTTTATAAGTAATACAAGTAGAATTCGATTTTGCTCATTTATAAAGACGTATTTCTCTTTTTTTAAAAAAATACTGGGCATAATATTCTAGAAAATAGAATACATTTGAAGATCGATTTTTTTTCCAATGAAGCTCTTTTGACCAGAAATAATATCTTCTTAGCATTAGAAAAGAAATAAAAGAGGCTTAAAATATTTCCTGACATGCATGTTTTTTTGACAAGAAAGAGTAGTGCCAGAAGTTTCAAATTAGTATTGATATCTAAAAATATAATTCCATATGAATAAATGTCTTTGTGGTTAGAACTTAAAACAAAAATTAACTAAAATGTTTGAAAAAATATTTAATTATTTTTTTGCTCGTCGATAGTTTTAATTGTTCAATGCATACATTTATTTTATAAAGATTTTGAAGGTTTTTTTAGAAGGAGGAGAGAGTCAACCACATTCAGTAATGAAAATTACCTAGCGCTAAGCAAATAAAGTATACATCAGTCAATGTTATTTTGAATCAAAATAATTATGTCTATAAATCAAATAATATAGCTTAAAATTTTGAAATATAAATCGAAGCTTGTTTTATAGTATATTTAGTGATATTAAGTTGAAAATATAGCTAAAATAATAGCTACGTATGCATGATCCACATATTACAATTTTTTCTTGGGAAATATTAAGAAAATATAAAATTAAAAAAATATATAACAATAATCAAAACTATGTATTTTTGTTTGTCTTATTAACATATGACATATTTCTAGGAAATAAATATGAAATATCATAAACACAGAAAATATTTTATGCAGCAACTTCATGTACTTAAGAGTTTCGTATAAGGTAAGTTTGAACAAAGTAATTCGTTCAAAGAGAAATATTTTTTTTATTGGAATCGAAACTCAAACTCCACAAAAATTCTTATTCATTTCTATCTCTAAACAGGCTTTTAATTCATGTGTACTTATTAGTAATTGACTGCAAATTTACCTACATACTACTTTAAAAAATGTTTATGTTTTAATCCTTTTTACGAAAATGTAGTGAATTAAAATAGGATTTTTAGAAGACAAATGTCGAAAAGAATAAAATAAATGATTTGCATATGATCAGTTTGACGCAAAATAACGTTCGAAAGTTCCATGTCAAAAACTTCAGAAAAATTTAAAGTACAATGTTAAATGATTTATAAGAGCACAATGTGCTACGTACAAAACAAAACAAAATAACAAAAATTCCTGGTAAAAAAATAAATTGTAATATGATTTTAAATGACTTGTGTGTGTGACGTAGAACTGAAAATTGAAATATTAATAAAAGTCAAAACAACCATTTTCATGTGAGCCAAAGTTTTACCTTTTCAAACATTTAGTGCAATCCAAAGTAGCTTGTATTTTAGGAAACCGTTTGTATTCCACTGATACGAAAATCATCAAATTCACTACCTTAATATCTTTAAAAATACATGCATGCATCCCCCCTGGAACAAAGAACTTCATTGCAATAGTAATTTTAATTTTAATCAATTTATAGTGAATATAAAAATTTAATATTTTAGCACTAGAGAGAACACTGTTGAGAGAGGCTGAATCAATTCTTTTTACGAAATTTTCAGGCAGACCTCCAAAACACCAAACACTATTTCGCAGTGACACATTCTTTGATTCAAACGTTCTTCGATCGCAGAATTTTTTTTTATTCATACAATTGCTGGATTCTTGAATCCAACAAGTCTTTCAGTATTGCTATGGTAACCTGAGGGTAGGCGAAAGCTTTTCCGGTAACTATGGCAATCGGATATAATCCGTCACGGGGCTTCCTGAAAGGCTCTTGGTTCACAAGTGATTGTCGGTTTAATTTACTTTGGAGATGTGCTTTCGAAATTCCTTTCCAGATTCGCCAGATGAGTGCATAGATTACGAAAAATACACAAAGAGGAAAAATTCTTGAGTTAAAGCTAAACATTAAATATGTATTTTCTTTCCGTATTTTTGTTCATTCTCTTTCGAAACAAAAAAGAAATTTTATTGTAGAACGTTAATTTAAGGTAAACTTTTATTATTAAAAACATGCTTAGGATGTAATAGAATATGCTAAAAAAATGCTTTTTTATACAGGAAGTCCGGGATCAAAGTATCCAGAAGTAATAGTTTATTATTACGGAACTACCCATCAGAATGTAATAAAGTGTCCATCCATAGATTGCCAAACTTTCTGAGATATTTGAGTCTAGTCCGATCGATCTCACGCGCACGCATTATTCGACAATTGTAGACTATACACTTGTTACACTGACTTCATTAGTAAAGATGTCGATGCCACAATAAAAATGCAGGGCTTACTTCTTTGGGTAACGGAACTTAAATTAGTCACGCGTGTACAACGACGTGTTCGAACAAAATAGAATGTCGTTACCAGTTTGGCTAATAGACTTATCGTGACTCCTATAAAATGAATCACGAACACGATCAACAGTGTCTTCTATCGCAAAAAAGGATACTAACCATCATTTCCCATTGGTGGATAGATTTTCATATCGGAGGTTCGACATTCCATTCCGTTTGATTACGTCGCTGTACGTGCGTGACTGATTTAAACTCTGTTAACCATAGTAAACACTAAACATTTTACAGTTGCGCACACTGTTTTAATAATAAAGTCAGTATAAAAAGATTATCGTCTATGATTGCCTAATAATTTGCGCTCATGCGGTCGATCGGACTTGACCCAAAAACTCTCTGAAAGTTTTCCAATCAATGGGTGAACACTTTATTACATTCTGATGGGTGATGATAAGCCATTACTTCTGGATACGTTGACCCCAGACACCCTGTGTATATATATTCTAACATGTAAACATCACTGTCACATGGAAATCCTATCAACAAATGTAGGCAGTGAAATCTTCTAGAAACCTACGAATTCACCAACTCTCGATTTGTCATTAAATTTACAATTTTGTCGTTAATGAAATAACACTGACACATCACACTGAGCCACAATAATTTGAACTTAAGGACAACGTTTGCGTTAGAAGCTCTCGTAGTCCTAATTCAAAGGCCCCCAAAAAGAGCATATTTGAAAATATTATGACTTTAATAATAAAAAAAGGGATTGACTATTTAACATGCCATTTCAGGAAATGTATACATACCGTAAAATTCGGCGTATAACGTGCACTTTTAACACATAAAGTATGATCGAAACTTAAAGGTGCGCGTTATACGCCGGGTATAAAAAAATAGCTGTAAAAATGACAAAAGAGTAGAATTACTTCTACTCAAATCAGGATACTGTTTATTTAAGGGGAGTTGGAAAGCTCTCTCTTTCTCTATACTGACAATGTTAAATTGGCTGTTTTCGATGCACCTTTTCTTAAAATCTGTTTTATGTACATGATTGAAATTTTGCATACTATTAAAGTGCACCTCTCTCATTATACTAAAATGAGCTTTTAGCTAATTTTGAATTTTTTTTAATAAATTATGAAAAATTTTATCAAACATTGCGAAGTTTGACCCATTTTTTACTTAAAAAATGTGTAAAAATTAAATTTTTGAGTTTTTTACAAAAAACTCATTTTAGTATACATTAGACATCATTATAAATAATTCTTAAAAAATTTACATACCTGTGAACAGTAGTTTCTCAGAAAAGGTACATCGCACATTAAAATTTACATTTTGAGATAAATTGATTTTAATGTATACAGTGAGACTTCTAATTGACTAGGAAATAAAAAAATAAAAGGCTCAATTTAAAATAAAAGATAGATGTTTTGGTTTATATCAGTGGTTACACTTTTAAGCAAAAACAAAGTAATTTGTTTACAATTTTCGCCATTAAAATGGGCGTGGCCCAAATTCAATGATTATTTAAAAAATACATTTTAAGGGCTTCTAAATGCCCTAGAGGTTAAAGTAAGTTATTTTTAGAAAGGTTAAAATCTATACAGTTTGAAAATGTAAAAATCTCAAATTGTCAAAAAAATAAGATTTTAGCTTTCCAACACCCCTTAAAGGAAATGACAGGATGTATGAACTAAAAGATTTGTAGTTCTAGAAGTATACTTTTTTTTAACAAACTGGGGAATACCTCGAATAAATTATTTCAAAACATAAGATCATTGCGCATGTGCAATAAGGATTTCTTAGGCAAAAAGTGCGAGGGGTGCGTGTTATATGGCGTATATACCTTAAAATAAAAAAATGCAGCTTCGAAGTATGGGTGGGCATTATATGCCAGATTTTACGGTACCTGGGGCTATAACAAAAATAATATTTTATTTATCATTTAGTTTTAATTTGGTATGTTTTATTACATTTCTCGGTCGCATGTTCAGTTAAGAGTGGCACTAATTGTAGTAATCTTTCATTTTCGACTTTTCGCAATGTTCACACTGCCACACGTGGTTTTCACGCCCCCCCTAGGGAGTTGCACTCTACAGTTCGAGAAACGCTGTTTGAAATAGTAGAGTGCAAGAACTTACAATGACAATTGGACCTTTGTTTATAGTGACAGAGGACGTAAACACAACTTTTATAGGAAATATTCTTTAAATATTTCTTAAAATTAAATGGATACCCTCTGGAATGTCATCTTTTTTAACAAAGAAAAAATATGTGCATTTTCATTAGATTGAATGCAAACTCTGTCATTTTTCACTTTAGCAAGTTTTCTCTTTTTTTTGTCTGAATTAAAAATAAACAACACACTTATAGAAACGAAGCAACTTAAACGAATCTAAATGTAACAATATTCTTCAAAATAAATTAGAATGCAATATGAAACACATCAGATTGGTTGTTTAAAAATATTCTCTGTCTAATTTAGCACAAATTCACCTTGCACAATTTCAAAGATTAATATTCGAAAGCAAATTAAGTGGGTTAATTAAGTACCAGAATTAAGTTAACTTTCTATAACTTAAAACCATACGAATGGTTGTTTGACGCATACACTCGTGCAAAGGTACAGTTAATCTTTATTATGAATTAAAACTTCTACTATCCATAATTTTATTTTAATGATAAAACTTTAGGCTATTTTACTAGGCACCAAAGAGATTCTAACTGCTATTGATGGGAGAATATTATGTGATTTAAACCTAATTGGAAACTTTATCAGATACGCACGCCAGAATTATCCTGAAACTAGTAGCATGCTCAGAAATATCTTATTTATCATCTGTTTTGCTTATGCCCTAAAATTATTATTATATAAATACATATATGGCTCTCTTTTGGAGAAATTTTTCATTCGTCTTAAAAATGTATTTCTACCAAAATTTAAGGCAGAAAAAAAATACAAACATTTTTTTTTTTTTTTTTAATTTCAGGAATTTATAGCAATGCAAGAAAAATAGAAATCCAGTCACTAGACTAGAGAATATCCAAAATGTTAAATTCGATTACTTTCTACAAAGTATACCGAGGAATATTGGCAAGATATATTTTTTCGGTTGTCATTTGAGTAAAAAATATCATCGATCTCTTTCTCTCCTTATTTTAATATATTACTCATCTTTTCTCTCTCACTCTCTCTCTTCGCTTTTATCACTAAAACTTCATCGATTTTTCTACCTTTACTTAAATATAAAAGCATTATAAATGTTTTGAATTATTTGTTTTATTTATATTGAGTACTTCATATTTTTTTCTTTCATCCAATAAATGCCCCTTAATGTGAACATTACTAAATAATGAAACTTTTCTCTTAATGGATGTTTTTACATCAAATAATTACATTTATTACTTAAATTAAAAAGGGAGCAAACCATATTAGTTAAAACTCGTTATTTGATCATTGCTTAGAGTACAAGAAAACAATAGAAATGGAGGCATTAAGTTTAGTCATAAGTGTGTTAAAAAAACGCATTGGCATGCCTTTAAACAATAAAACAAAATAAAACTCTGTTTATTTCATTTACTTACATGTTTCGTATTTATACACACTTTCCATTCATTATCTTTACTTGGAATGAGTTTTTTTATGCGATGAAAAATTTCATTATATTTCTAATAACTTTTTTTGTTTTTGTAGTTTGATGTATTTTATGCATGTTATAAAAATTTGATATCACATCTTGGACTTTATTAACATGGCATGTAAAACTAATATGCAAAGCAGTTATGCAAATGTTTCATTAAAAATAATTATTATAATAAAATTTACAATGTTACAACATTATAATAAATATGCTCATCTTCAATTTTTATTTTTAGTGCTCATTTAACAGATTCCTTTTTTAAACTAAAATTCCTTCTCTTTCAAGTTTAAATTAATTGTCCCAATTTCACTTGAATAACGCATGTGATTATCCTAGGATTAGTTATTATTTTAAATTGTTCTTTCATGCTGCGTGAATGTGAGTTGTAGTAATTAAAACTCAGTCAACTGTCATTTTTAGCGAGACTAGAAATGACATGTTATAATGGTTTAAATTTTTTAAAAAAAATTTAATCAGTCATTTATTTTGATAATAGAAATAATTTCTCATTTATTATGTAATGAATCCAATTTTGTTTGTGATCCCAAATCCGTCATTATGTATCAGTTTTCCGTAAAATATATCTGCTTCACAGAATATCGAAATTATACTCTGAACTTTTCTCAAATTTACTTAAAACAACTAAAACTGCAAAATAAGCAAACATATTTAGAGATCCAAATCATGAAGAAATAAGTAAAAAGGTCATGAAACTGTTAACATTTATACCCCTTACTCCACAGAATTTATATATATATATATATATATATATATATATATATATATATATATATATATATATATATATATATAATGTTGATGGAATTTTATGTAATGTCTTACAGTTTCAATGCTTGAACAGACAAGCATTTAACAGCTTAAATATGCATGACAATATTTTAACTACATATATCTCTGTTTGTACTAGGAAATTACGTATATTTAAATACTGTTAATTACATAATCTAATTGAGAAATAGAAGATAATAAGATTATGACTTCCCTAATTAAATTCCCACATTTGGTCTAATCATGGAAGCATGGATTTAATTATTTCCCTGATTCGTTTTAGTAAGTTAACACCACATTCGTATTCATGAAAGCAAATTAATAATTGTATTTGACATTATTTCGACATCTTGATTAGCCCTTCCCATCTCTGTGCACAATTATTACTTAAATTGACTCTAGAATGGTCAATGGGTAATTATTCGTTAGATACGTGACGCAGGCATCATAAATGTTTCCCTCGTGAACTTGTTGAGGCGGAATGCATGATAATGCAATTTTAAGGACGAATTAAATGTCAAATGGATAAAGTAAACATAATGTGCCAAATTCAGATGAAATATCTCAGTTAATTTAATGGTGAAAATCAGCTTCGAGATAAATTTTTGAAACTGTTATGGTGCATACCAGGTGCTCCTGCAATGAAACAGTATAGAAAGATCAGCTTAACTATCGGAAGAAGACATCAAACTTATTAGAAGAACGTTGGCTATTATAGGAAAATTAAGCAATGTGCTATGTAAAATGACCTTATTTTGTCATTAAATGTATTTTGTATAATCCCATTATTTTATGTAACCTTATTTTGTATTTTAAGTTTATATCAAGTCGTATTGTATGAGCATCTTTAACACTAGATTGCCCAAGGAAGTCATTTTGACTGTGTTTTTTTAAAATTTAAATTAGAAAAACTGGGGTGTATATATAATGTGGTACAATTTCTTAGACTTTTTTAGAGTATATTTGTTTTCTGAGTGAAGGCAATCTCTTTTAATATTAATATTTACAAATAATTTGTTATATGACTTTAAATAATATAAAAAAGTATTAAAAATTATTTTTAAACAAATTTATTTACTCACTAGTTATTCTTAAAAAATGCAATCATTTTGAATGATTTTGAGCATTATAGGTATATACTAAATTTCAATATTTCTAGTGTTGATAAACCAATAATAAAATGAATGCAACGTGAAGTTCGACCAATAAAATGCTCGTTGTTACTCAATATTGCATTCAGATTGTAAAAGTCGCTCCATGACGTCCATGGGTATGGGTGATTCGGATGGAAGACTAGCCATATTCAAAATACTTTCAGTTTATTTTAAATTAAGATCAACAACACAACTAAGTCAATCAACTAAGTTTAGAAATGCACCCAAATACCAAATATGGATAGCAATAATGAGGTAAACGAGATACAAGAAGACTTTAAAAAATCAGATAACTTACGTCCAGGCAATAAATATCATCTAATTTTAACGACATAATGTAATTTGATTCCTAGTTCGTCAATCATCAATATTAATAATACAATAAACAGGTACGAAGTATTCTCACCTCACTTCACGTTTAATTAATCACTGCTAACAGTTTACAGTCTAACCACTCTCACCTTTCTAACCTGTAAGTTTTAATCTATATATACGTCTGGATTTGCATAGTCACATCTTCGAGAGGAAGCTTTATAATATAACAATTTTTAAAGACCCAATATTTCCCACGATGATTAGTATTAAGAATAGCGAGGATAGAACCGTCACAAGATGTGTAACGAATCAGGTCCATTTCTTTTAATTGACATTAATGTCGTGCATTGACGCAACAAGATTTATTGGTATAATGCTCAAATCATCCAAACTAACCCTGAAAAGGTGTTTAGAGCTACAAAACGGTTTACTGAGAGTTCAGCCTTTATAGAACTAAATCTTGGTTTACAATTTTTACAGGAGTGCACAGTAAATTTACAAATTACAGACCAATGTAAAATTAACGAGATGCATATGTAATTACATAATACAAACATACAAAGCTAATAATAATATTAATAATAACAAACATAATTGGTAAGAGAAGAAAAAAAGAAAATATATTATTTGAGAATTCTTACAGATGCATCCAAAATAATAAAAACATTCCAATACAAATGCAACGAGCAGACCAAAACGAGATATAGAGTGATTCAATCCCACATCTAAAGAATTTAATCACGGATTGTATAAGCAATTCAAATACATGATTTTAATTTCGTCGAAATGGAAGGATTTCTCATGATAGATCTGAACCAAGTTTTCTTAGCATTAGAACAGAATGCCCAACAGAACAACAAAGACAATTGAGAGTAGCCCTTAGTGTGAAGCGATGCATATAATAAAAACGAATTGGCCAGTGTTAGTTATGAATTAGGTACCTCGTTATTCAGCGCCATGATCAAGCGATAAAGTCAGATTTGTGCTAGTATTTTTCTCTCTAAGTTTTTACACCACACCACAGTGCAAACTTTTTTAAATAGATTCAACGTGCATCACTCTACAATGCGGACAAAACCCGCTTTATTATAATGTTTCATCAAAGAACCTCACCATATGAAATAATCATAGAACATTACTAATTAAGTAGAAATATAGTGAATGAGGTGGAGAAGCATTCTTGAAATGTGGTCAACGAACTCCCGGGGATCTTTGGCGTATTTCTAGGGGGTCTACGAAAATCCCTCTCCCTCTTTCTCTCCTTCTTTATTTCCCTCTTTTACAGACTATGAAAGACTTCGTAACAAAATTGAAAATGTGCCATCCTGCACTAGATTACTAAATTGGAAAGACTTCGTAACAAAATTGAAAATGTGCCATCCTGCACTAGATTACTAAATTGGAAAGACTTCGTAACAAAATTGAAAATGTGCCATCCTGCACTAGATTACTAAATTGCTCAAAGGAAAAAAGCTCTACAAGATCATATATTTCTATCAAGATTATTAATTCAGTTTTTTTATTGTTTTCAACTACGTAGACATTATTATAACACACACACATACTCAATTCTTTTAAAAATTAGTTGATTACTGCTTTTTTAAAGAGAAAAATGAAGATTCAAAAAAATCTGTATAAGTAGCAGAGGCAGTCTTTGGATTGTTCAGGAACATTTAAACCACTCAGCCAAGTATTGAGAGTCAGGGAGGGTAGTTCAAAATTTTGGGGGTCTACAATATCAGGCTGATACGTGGAGGAGGGGGGTGTGGCTGGCGAGGTGATCGAAAATTTAAGTACTGCTGGGATAAAGGAAAGATAAAAAGGAGATAAGATAATTAAATTGCCTTATTACCATCAACATTGTTGGTGTCACAGCGAAGGTGTAAGAAGAGACTCAGAGTGCTTTTGGCTGAAATAGATTTATTTATTAAAAATCTACAGATAGAGTTCTCAAGATAAGTAATTCTAAATAATATCCATACCTATTAGAGTTTAAAAAAGGTTTTGCGACATATCCACATTTGATATTGATTATTCAAGGACTGAAGAAATTGACTAAATATATTCATTTTTAAGGAAAGGAGGAAATATGACTCTTACTAAAAAGAAACATATTCGTCACACATAGTCTCAACAAAAGTTATATTTGGAATGTAAATTATAATACTGAGAGGAGTTACATTTTAATACTAAACAGTGTTTTTCCCGCATACGAAAAAATTTGTGTATTGCTGTAACAAAATAAAATATTTAAAAAACAGAATAATATCTTTTTCACAAAACAAAAAAAAGAGCTTACTATTTTCCAAACGTAATTTGTTATTAAACTATAAAACAGTTTAAATTAACCCTTTCAGTACTAGGATCGCATACATGTGATAACTTCAGGGTCAATGATTGCATTTTTCCTGTTCTGAAGGTCATGATCACACCAATGTAATATGAACTTCGAAAGTATGGAATTTGGAATTATTATAACTACAAATGTGTACGTGCTATGATTTTTAAATGGATTCAGGCTTGAAAGAAGTAATCGTCGGGTTCTGAACAAATTAAAATTAAAGATCTATGTTCTAAAAGTATAACCCAATTTCTGCTGCAATTACTTATGTTCTTTCTGTTGAAAAAAAAACATTATTGAAAGTATTGTCAATTAATAGCTTCATTTTGTGATTTTTCTAAGGTTATATAATTAGACAAATGACTTTTTATTCTAAAACATTTTGTGGTGCTTGTTCATCCGTTATGCATCAGTCTAATAGTTCCATCATGATAAAAACGCGAAAGGAGTATTGTGTCAATAACGGTGCTTTTGAAACAATATTTGGCAAATTAGCTTTTGGTTCGGTTATGTTGGTGTGAAATTAGTCAAAGCTCGTTAGGTTTGTGAAGTCTCTGTGTCCGGAACAGTTTATATTTAAGGAACAGTATTGTTTGAAATACTTCAGAGAATATTAAATCTGTATGATTTTATAAAATACGCTGTTACAATATTATTGCACTATACGAAATGGCTCTTAAGACATTAAATAATTAAAAACAAAATTATTAACTAGTTCACAAGAAAGAACTTATCTCGCTTATAAAATTCTGTCACAACAAATTTATTTTGAACTAACCGTATTAAAATAATATTATGTTTCATTATTCAAATCTAGATACATTCCAATATATAAACCACATTTTTAACGATATATGAGTCGAAGTAAGGCATTCATTTATTATTATACAATGCGAAACGATACTAATTATTTATGTATTTCGAATATTATGTGAGAACCTAATGTTTATTCAATTAAGTAAAGGAAACATTGTCCCATAGATATACAACTATTATTTCCGCTGAGGATTTGATATGGAAAGCAAATAAATAATTCAGCACATAACAAGAATTCTGCGTGGACAGCTTACATATAATAAATGCCTAACATGCACAACTTCCAATGAATATTGCAGCTTTTCAAGAATGTTAGGAAACCATTAATTGCATTATAGCATTGCTGAAAAGTATGCGTAGTCGTTTGTATCACATACTACTGTTAAATTATGGATTCTTAGAAAGATATCACAAAACCGAAATGTGGGTTTCCTTATTGGATGATAAAGAATAATCCATTTCCTGTGATCCAGATAGTGGTTATGTAAAAAGTGAGAACACAATTTGTAAGAGGCTTGCCTGTCTCGGGGACACCTAGATGTATGGAGGGAAGGGAAGAGAGACTCGACATGTGATCCAACTACTATATTTATTTCCACACAAAGAACATGCACAATTTCAGCTAATAATAGTAAGAAAATGTCTCGTTGTTAACCGGGAAAATGGAACAACGACAGTAAAACGTGATCGATTACGAGACTATCAAACTTGATCCTTTTCTTAATTAAAGATCTAACCTACCATCCGATTTAATCTACTCTCAATTCAATCTTAGTGAACAATCGTCACTTTAATGATCCCTCCTAAAAAGGATCAAATTACTATAATTCTAATATTACACCTTCAGCAGCAATCTCACCTGGCTCGAGTATATCTTGTCTCCTTCTCCCTTTGCAAGTATATTTACAGTAAGTTAATTCACATATCTCGATTCTCTTCGGAAGAAGAATTTGTTGTGAATAACGTGAATATCTCAAGGGAATTAGTTGGAAAACACGTATAGATCAGTCACAAATTCTTTCATAAAAAATTAAATTTATTAATATTTTAATTAATTAAAATTACTAATCGCCTCATATTAACCCTCTGGGGCAAAATATTTCTCCAAATCGTTTCCTGTAGAAGAACCATGATTTAGGCAAATACCAGATGCTATTTAAACTCCAGCAAAGTGTGAGTATTGTTGATGGAAGTTAGGCTGTTACAGAGTTTAGGGTTTTTGTGCTAATAATCAAAGTCCTTCGAAGTCTTTCAGGAAGAGTATACTACGTCTTAATGAACAAGTTATCTCGTACTTCTAGAACAAGTACCAAAATGTCGGATAATAATGAAAGATAAGCGATTAAATTATTTTTTATAGATATTTAGATAAGTAATTAAGTTGACCGTTCCATTTGTTTAAGGGAACCAGAACATCATATACATTCAAAAGATCGATTTTTTAATTTTAGTTTTAAAAAAATAGGCCATATTTTTCTTAATCTAAAAATGTGTTCTTATATGTTCGTTGATAAAATAATCTTAAAATATGTAAAAAGTTAAGGAGGTAAATATGTGAGCAAACGACCACGCCTCATTGACACATTTTAAAAGATAGTTTATATTGTGTTTAATGTATGTTAACTATTAAAATAATTTTACTAGAAAGAAATAATCACATTTTTATTTTTAATGTATATTTTTCTTGACTTTTTTTTTCTTTTTGTAAGAAAAAACTAGGTTAAATGAGAAAAAGGAAAAATATCAAGATTTTCAAAACTTCAAATTTTTACTGTTTTTCAAAGAAATATTGAACAATAATCTTATCAAAACCTTTGAGTGGATTGTGTTCATTATTTTATAAATGTATGTAAAATATTTTGCATGTTCAAAAAATATTTATGTAAAATATAGAAACTAAATGAAAATATGTTCGTTAAAATTTTGTTCATGCTCAGCAATAACAAAAGGAAAAAAATTAGTTTAAAATTACTTTTGTAATTCTAGAGAATGGTAAAGTATCATTATGTTGTATATAAAAATAGGTAGAAAAATATTAGTCAATAGTCCATTTCACATTTCTATTAAAGCATATATTTTTTTTTTATTTTTAGGTATTCTTACAAAAAAAAAAAAAAAAACAAGTACTGTGTACGGGTATGCTGTTTTTACTAAGTTTGATAAATTAAATTAAATATAGTGAATAGTAGACCTAAAAGAAGACTATAAAAATACATAAAATTATTCCTGCAAATAAATTCAGTTTTTTCAAAAACTATTCAAAAAGATCTTAAGATAAAAAAAATCATAAAAGTAAAAAATGATATTGTAATATAAATCGAAGGAAAGCATTCAATTCAATTTCATCTCAAACCAATTGAATTGAAAAATGCCTTCGTTAACGCAGGAAACTTGCTGGTTTGATTTTATTGTTGATCTTTCGGGATTCCAATTCGAAGATGAATTATTTCAAAAAGAAATAAGCGTTGCTAACGAAAAGTATTTGCAAGGATAAAATATTCAGTTTCATTTCTAGAATTCTAAAGCTTAAAATCTCGTGCGGAGAGAAAACTTTGCTGAATCTCATTCTCACAAACCTTTGAAATAGGAGGGTAAGAATAAATTTCCAATTACTATTTTATATTTTTCCTATTATCATCTGGAAATGACATTTTTTTTTCTCGAAGTCGATATTGATCGCTTTGGGAACGCGAGACTGTGTAAAGTTTACCCGACGAATGATAATGGTTTTTTAAAATCTGAAAAGAATGAATTTCCGCAAAAAGTCCAGTTTTTCGTCTCGACTAATGCATCGTTTTCCTAACATTCCATTTGACATTTTAAATCAGATTTAAATAAGATAAACATTGAATAAGTTGAAAACGTCGCATATTAAATGAGTTTCTAGATGCATTGAGGTACCGCTGCGTATTTACATGCATTTCAATACGCTGTCTCTTTCTCTTATTGATAAATGAAAATACCTCCATGATAGATTATTTATTTGTCCAAAACATAATGTATAAAGGTAGAACTGGTGCGATGGAGTTGTTTAATTTCTTAAAAACTATTCGAAAAATGGTATTATCTCTTATTAAGGTATCCGACTACGTTCGTAACCGTGATTTTAAAAAAGCGCATAAATGGATAATTTTCATGATATTTAGTGTCACTCAGATTAGAATGCATGCATAAAATTATTTTAAGGACAATTTGACAAAAAAATGTATTTAAGTATAATAGTTTGGCAAAAAATTAACTTAGAATAATCTTTTTTTCCAAATGTTCTCCTTTTGTGAAAAATGGTTTAATTGCAGTAATATTTTTCCTGCTTATATCTCAGACTTAACACCAATTGAAATAATTATTTGCGTTTTTTTCTTTAAATTACTCCCCTCTGTTTTCATAAAATATGAATACACCCACTTCTAAATTATATTTCTAAAATTCTGGTTTTACCTCATTAGAGAGGTCTGAGCTAACTATATACAGGCAAAATATTATTATAATAGAAGCATTTTTCACAAAAGGAGAACATTTGGAATAAGGATTATTCTAAGTTAATTTTTTGCCAAAATATTTTATTTAAACCAATTTTTTTGTCAAAATATCCTTAAAACAATTTTATGCATATATTCTAATCTAAGTGACACTAAATATCATGAAAATTATCCATTTATGCGCTTTGGCAAAATCACGGTTCCGAACGTAGTCGGATACCTTAAACAACAATAACCAGCGAGACTCATAATGTCGATGAAAATGTTTAAATAAAATAAAGTTCATCCCAGTGTAAGTGTGTTTACGGGGGGATCCACGGGTCCAAACCTTCGCTCATAGCCCTTGGTTGGTTTTTTTTTTGCCGATTGATTATAATCCCATGTAAAAAAAAAACGTAAAATGTAAGTAAGTATTTCTTATTAGTATTATTTTTTATTAATTAATGTTAAGGCTACAATGTACCCTTGTTGAAAAAAAATTTTTGGAGACAGTCACAGTGAAAATAATTGATGTTTATATTTAGATTATACTATTAAGATGATTCTGTAAGCAAAAAGTCAGTTTGACCAGCCATTATTTTACAATTTTAAAAAATTAGGAATTTTTGAAGTTTTTCAAACTCTTATAAAACACTCAATTTTTAATTTTTTTTAGTAATTTTAAGTTATTTATGATTCTTAGATTATTACAAACAATATTTAGTATGGATTTGAAAATCTATTCCTTTGTTGATTTTTAATAATTATTTTTCTAGAAAAACCTGGAAAAAAAACGAAAATTTTTAAAATATCAAATTTAGCATTTTTTAGAAAAATAACTATAGTTCTCAGCCCTAAATCCGTAGTAACTTTTATAGAACATACATTTGGGAGTATTGACAAAAAAAATCAAGGCTCTATCTTGAACAGGGAAAAAGCCTTAGGGAATAGAAAACACTTATACCTTCAAAATCAAAAGTCTGAGAAAAACGCATTTAAAGTTTGTTAAGTCATAAAACAAAAACTTATAATGCCCGTAAAACTCTAATTTCTTAATATGTTATTTTCCTATGTATCTTCTACATTAAAACTCTATTTTTATTAAATATGACTGAAAATTATATTTTTAATTCAAAATATATTTTTGCATAATATATGATTTTGCATATGCACTTGTTAAGACGTCAGTTTATTCAGCTTTATCTTAACCTAATATTTCACAAAAGTTTTGAAACACGAAACATTTATGTACAAAGTAAGAATGATACTAACTTAAGCTAAAAATAGTCAGGTTTTCTCATAAAATTTAATTTTTTTTCAGTTTTAAATGGGGGCAGTTTAGAAAGTTTTAGCTCTTGACACACGCGTACGACTTTAAAGTACTAAAATAATACTACAATATGTTTAGTATAATGTAATTTGGTACACAACAAGGAAATATTCAGTTATGTCAGCAGGATTTGAATTCAGAATACGTGTATTCGGATGTCTAATTGCAGAATCAGCTGAGGACTAATGTTTAGATACATCATTTTCAGTAGTTTTCCATCTCTTCGAAATAGTGTTTCTCACAGAAACCCAGAAGGCATTCGCCATGGCATTTTCTCTACAGGAAAAATTAATGATAAAGCTTTTAAGTTATATAAACCATTTTTAAAGAAAAAATTGGTCATAAAATTATTTTTTATTAATTAATTATGAGAACTCAAAAAACTCAAAACATAATCAAGAAGAAATGATTTTAGTAATGGAAATTGGAATTAATAACTATTTCAAACTAAAAACTCAAAAATATTTTTAATTAATTCAACTTAAGTGTAAAAAAATGATTTAAAAGGAAACCGAAACCAAAACCATAGCTCATAAAACTTCAAATATCTTAAAAACTAATTTTCTATCAGATCTGAAATTTCGTGGCAAGCATCTCAATGATATGGGCCACCAAAACATGCAAAAGAATTTTTTTTCTGTAAAAATGAAATCTTTAGGGTACTGTGTAGCCTTTATTACTTACTCAGTAATTTATTTGTTTCCGTGTTTTTTTTGTTCCCGGCCACTGACAAAATAAAAAAAAATATGTTTGACAACGTATTGGGGTATGATAGGAGAATGGCAAACCTTCGGTCCTCCACACCCCCCTCCCCTCCCTTCTTGGAAAATCCTTGTGTGCGTCCCTGTCCAATGCCGTAGTTGTGGTGAAGCAAGGGAAAGGTTATTATTATAACTTAATAATAAATACGGAGTATGTACTTACGTTTTGTACCAATTCTTTTAAAACTACGTTTAAACAAAAAAAGTGCAAGATACAAACATAATAATACTAACCACAAATATAATAATATCAAATGATGAATTTGCTATGTAACATTTCACAGTACGCTAAAAAATAAAACATTTTTATTTAAAGTTAGTTTTCTTCCTCATAGTCAGAAAAAGACAGTCTGCGTACTGTCAGCCAATCTTGAATTTTTCGTATATAATTACTACCTGCTAAAATATCCAAGCGGTCCACCAGTCGATCACAATCAACGTAATGCACACCCCGGCTACAAACTATTAAATATAAACTACAAAATATAAACAATGTTCAAACAGGTATAATTTCTTTAAATTTAAATTAAATAATTCGAATCTTTTACACATTACTTATAAAGGAATTGGACTTCAGAAAAGTATAAAATGTTTAAAATATAATCATAATTTTAAAAAATATAAGCATAGAAAAATAAGAAACTTTTCTTTAAGAAATATTAAGTTTTACGTCGCGCATGCTATTTTCTAAAAGAGTAGGTTTAATTACTAGCTATAAGTTGATGTATAAAGATAAATGTATTCTTAATACTTTGTAGCTACCTTTATATAAATAGAATAATAACTTACATATTTTAATAAATAAAAAAATACTTTTTTAAAAAATATTTAAAAAATTGCAATATTTTACAAATATTTTGAAATACAAAAGATATATAATACTAAAATTAGGTAGGGTTTAAAGAGTATGATGCATTGTATAATTATGTAAAGTTTTATACTTCAGAAACTAATATTTTAGAACATAGCGTGCGCAAAGCAAAAATACTTAATATTTATTATACAACTTTCATATGCATATGACTTTTAAAATTATTATTATATTTTAAACATTTTATACTTTCCTGAAGCCCCGTTCAATTATAAATAATGTGTAAAAGATTCGAATTATTTAATTTAAATTTAAAAGGATTATACCCGTTTGAAAATCTTTTATATTTTCAGACCTCTTGAAAAATTTAACACCCCTGAGACCCCTTAAACCGAAGAATTTAAAATCATTAATTTATTCTTCTCTGTCATTACCTATAATTTAGTTTTAGTCCCAAGCATTTCATAGACGAAGTAACAAAAGGATCATGTATCTCAGCTTGGACAAGAAATTATTTTCTCCCCTTCAGCCATTAAAAGCGTCCATTATATAATACCTGTCTAAAAGAAAAGAGTAATATTAATAGTTAGCACTTTATATGATAAACTTTTTATTGAAACTACGGGTTGCATCATAGAAAAAAACAAGTAACATAAAAAAAAAATTAGTAAATTCCTACTTAGATCAACAAAGAAAAATTTTACTTTAGCTACTTTTTATTAAATAGTTACAATTAATATACATAAGTATATACACAGGACAGAATCACAACATTAAGTTGTAATTAATTTTTATTAATTATCATTAAAGTATCGTATTGTTATCCAAAATAATCGTGTATCTAATATTTCAGCTCAGCTGAATGTTTTAAAACGAGAGAAAAGAAAATTTTTTAAAGTTTTGACATAAGTCACCAAAATGGTCACTATGTTGCCAAAAAAGATGCCAATGTGGCTGTATTTGTAACTATTTAAATAATTAGTTTTAAGCAACTATTTTTTATTGCAGTTAAATTATTGTATTAACATCCAAAATAAACATATATATAAAATTTCAGCTCAATTGAGCGCTTTAAAATGTATTTATTAACGATTGAAAATTCCACCAAGATAAATAAATAAATATATAGAGTATGAGCTAATAGTAATAATTGAAAAATGGGCATTTTCAAGAAAGATTTGCTGGATTTTAACTGCACTTCTAATCACTGCGTTTTGGTCATACATTCACACAAAAAAAATTGATCTGTAGTAACTTGTACTGTTAAGCACACACAATAAAAACATTACTTTGCAAGAATTTTGAAAAGTCTAATTTTTTGATATAATGAATGTAATGGAATATCCTGTATATGAATTCGGATACAAAACCAAAGCCCCTTCTCTGGATTGCCAAAGATTTTAAGAAAAAATCCCCTTTTTCAGCGTCTTCATCGGTGACTGCATCATAATTCTCGAAAGAATGAACAATACTCCAACTACGATAAACAGTTTTAATCTGTTCTAGTTGGAGCCTTTTCAGTACCAAAAAAATATATATTTATTCCACATGTTCACCATATTATTTAGCTCAAAACTGTGTTTTCCCATTACATTTGAACAAACCATTATGGAGTATATGGCATGATTAAACTATTTTTAAAGAAGTTAATTGTATGCATCATTTAAAAGTATCTTTAAAATTCAAAGTCAAGATAATTATAATCTGTTTTGAATTGTCAAAAAAATTAAACCTAACTGAAGATGAATGTGAATAGCCAAAAGAAACAAACTAAACTTACGAGAATTTAGACCAATTAAAATGGTCTCCTGGAAGGACTACTACTCAAAATAACACAACGAGCGGCTTTCCTTATTATATATGGTGTCAGACTATTGTTTTTTATTTATTACTATTTGTTTGTTTCTTCATGAATTACATTTAATTAACGAATTAATATTTGAAAAAAAAATGTTTTAACATCAAGTGTCATCCAGTACAAGTTTTAAAAAATGTATTTGGACTAGATTGGATGAATAAAAAGTATACTTTATTTTTACGATTGAAAATTTGAACAAGATTGAAAATATATATATATATATATATATATATATATATATATATATATATATATATATATATATATATATATATATATATATATATATATATATATATATATATATATATATATATATATATATATATATATATATAACATAGATAGAGAGGAGTGTGAAATAATAGTAGGAATTAAATAGAAGTAATCTTTCTTGAGGAAGATTGTATTCCAACTAAATTGCTAGTTATGTTGGGAATTTTTGTTATCAAGGTTTAAAATGATAAGATTGCAAGTATTCCAAGAAAGTATTCCACAAAAATGCCGTTTGATGTGGGAAAAATCTCATTCTTCAGGACCAAAATAATAAGATTTCTATTAAAAAAAATAAGTTAAGGAAAAATGGACACATAAATTTCAGCAGATAGATTAATAAGTTTTAGTATTTAAGGAATTTTTATACAATATCATTTAACATAATCAGTGAAAGGGATAAAAAAAACTATTTAACCTGAACTCTGAGCAGGCAGTAGGATTTGAAAGTCTCTATAAAAAGACGGAGAATGTTTTAATACAGTATTTTAATACTTATGTTTTCTAACTGAAGATAAGAATGAAATAAATTTAATCCACATACACAAAGCAATTGAAATGAAACGTACTTTTTGTGTATTTGTGGCTGTGTTCAAAGCCCCAGAGTGTCATCATTTTATTTCGTATGTAAAAATATTTGGAAACAATTAACTTTACTTTCTTGTTTAGCTAAAGGATGAATCATAAATATATCTGACGTTCATGTTTTGAAATATTTAATATTTAGAACATGTTGTGTGTTACGAAATATTTACCTACAATTTACTGAGGCAATTTTTCCATTTTCGTATTCTCCTTTTTTGTTTTACTTTTTAAATTTCCCATGCAATAAGTGCATTTAAAGTACGTAATACGCCAAAATGTGTAAATGTAGCTTAAAATTTAATACTCTTAAAAATGTTTCATCAAACCATTTTCCGAAAGAGTACTTAGGGACGTAAGCTCAATTACTTTAAACAAATTGAAAAACACAATTTATGGAAAGGATTCTGGCTGAAATGTAAGATGGTTTTCTCTTTGAGAGAAGAAAAAGTTTCATTTCCATAATAAAACCCGAATCCATTCGGTTAACATTATACGACTCGAAAATAGATTGAAAATTGTCTCGTGGGACATCGAGTTTCGATGGTAATGCCCATTCAAATTGCCAACACATTTAAGGGATTTACTCTGCCAAATGTCCTCCTAAAATGTAGTTTTGAAGCTGATCGTCATTGAAATCGATCCTAACGAGAATTTTGAGTAAGAATAAATGTATATTTATATATCTTATTTGTTAGGGATTACAAATGTCAACTAAATATCTAGTACTAAACACTTTGAACGATTTGATACCGTTCATGGAATTATAAGAACAAACGAAGTTGGATTATCAGAGGGTTTTAAAAACACAATTTGATGTACTTGAAACTTGAGAAGAAAATACGATCATCTCAGTTCCATAAAATTCATATTAGCTATTCAGATAATGATGGGTGTACTATATAATATGCATTTTATTTTACTACGTCTCCATCATTAATAGGTATTGTTTTGTGCTTTACTTTTATGAAAGACATTTGTATCTCTAAATAAACAAAAATTATAAATTACACGGCACACTATTAATTTTTAAGGTTAACAAACACTAAAAAAATTATTATTTCTTTTATTAGCGTAAAAATTATTTGTTGCAATAGAATCATAACCAAAAACTTTTTTTTTTTACTTAGTGCAAGATAACTTTATGGTTTTTTAACAATACGTAAGTTAAACGTAACATAATTTTTTAAATTTCCTTTCCTGCTCAGAAAATGACGTTTTTTTTTCTTTACGTTTGTAGAAGATTTTCATTTTTGAAATTTAAATTTCTACTTTACTTAATTATATGGGATGTTGCCGAATTTGACCGACTACTTCATAAGTTTAATAGTAGGTAGCAAGGGGAAGACACATCATCATACAACATGGCGGTCACCAACAACGTTTAGCTGGATTAATTCATAAGAACAATTATGAGGGTTGTGATGTCGAGTGAAATGAAAATGGGTAAGAAGAGGGAAGAAAAACATTTATTACACGTAAAGCATGATAAATACGATACGAACAATGCGTCCATTCTTGACGTCAGAAATGTTGTAAGAGGATTTCACCTCTTTCTTGGGCACCTAGATATGTAGGATATAGCGAAGAAACACTCGCCATGATCCAATCAATGTATTTATTAACCTCACAGCAAAACAACAAAAAACAATTATTAAACGTAAAAGAATGTCTTGGTACTAACCGCGAAAGTAGAACAACGATTATTATACACGAAAGATTAGGAGACTATCAAACTTGATCCTTACTTTGTATACGATCTAATCTATTATGCGATTTAAGCTAATATCAATTAAATCTCAGTGAACAATCGTCACTTTAAAGCTTTCTCCTAATAAGTAATATTCACAATAATTCAATAATGATTCTTGTCAGAAACGATTTCATCTGATTTTTAGTTTATCTCCTCTCCTACTCTCTCCTGTAGCTAGAAACCTCGACTTTATACAGCAGGGATGGGGAACCAATGACACGCGTGTCATTCATGGCACGTGACACAATATTTTGGGCACTCCATTTATCAAAACGGCTTGTATTTAAATTCAAAGTAACAAAACTCAATATGAAGTATTACGAACAAACTCGAGTGATCGGCCGCAGTTTTTAGCGAGATTTTCTAAGTTCAAAGAATTCTCACAGACGTTCAAGTTGCTTATGTACCCTGATGTGACTTCATTTAATAAACTGAACTTGTCTCAATTCAATTGGTTGTAAATTGAAAAATTAGAAATACAACTCTGATTGATTTCCAGTCTAGTTCAATATGGATTCAAAAATTTGTTGAGAAAAAAGGAGATAGTTGGAATTGATTAAACAGAAATAGTAACAATCAATAAAAGTAATCATGCTAGTAATGAAATTTTGAAAACATGGAATTTGATTCCAAACACATTTAACTGTTTGAAGAATCTGTAAACTATGCTATTTTAACTATATTTTCATCTACCTATGTCTGAGAGTCATTATTTTCCGAGATGAATAACATTAAATATTCGCTTTAAAACCGTTTGGCAGATGACTCCAATTCAGCATGCGCTCTGCTAAAAGTAACATCTTACAATCATAATATAAGTTATTTTTCATCTAAATCTGCAACAGCAGAAATCACACTAATGTTACTTTAATTTGTATTACACGTATAACTTAAACACTTACTACTGTAAAGAACAAAAAATATAGTTTTTCGTAGTGAATAAAGAGTTTTGAGTTATTAGTGTATTTAGTTTTATTATTTTCCCAATGATCACAAGTCAAAATTATTTTTTGGCACATCTATACATCATTAAATGTTTCCTTAGAAAAAAATGCACAATGATTCATAAAGTTTCTCTATCCCTGTTGTATATTAATTTAATTTGCACGTCACAATTTTCTTTATCCGAAGGGTTACTTGTGAATAACGTGAATTGGCAGCGCAAAGATTTCCCAAAAAATCAGTGGAAGGATCATGAATAGATCCGTTACAGTAAAATCGACAAGGGATAGTCAAATTGTTTGAAATTGCAGCCACGTAGTTCATTGCACAGCCGACACGAAAAAAGACAGTTGAACGCGTTCAAGCGAGTCCATTCTGTTGGCGATGTCAGATAAAGCGACGACGATCCGTGCCATGAGTTCCTCCATTGTAGCCACCGGCGTCACATACACATGCAATTTCAGGTGGACTTAGAAGAACAAATACAATTGATTCAGGACAGGGTAGCATGCAGGTCAAGCTATTTTTCCACCACGTCCAATCACTTCATCTAGATATGTAGCATGGAGGAGGTTTCGCACCACAATTGAAAAATGTGTTGGTGTACTACCGTGCATATTCAACTCTGTTCCACATTAACTTGCTCGCCGCTTTTATTCTCCACAGACAAGTGAGAAATGTGAATACGTGAAAGGTTTTTCCTACCCTACAAAAACGAAACCAATCATTTCGTCATTTTTTTTGGCTGATCCCTTCGTTTAAAATATCGTCCTAGTGACTCTGCTACTATTATTGCAATTTTCAGTAACTAAATGTGAATTGCGACACCATGCTCTAGTATCATTTGTCATTTCCATGACGTCTACTATTCTACTAAATTTGTCAGTCTAATTTGGCAACACTTTCTATATATAGTTGCACCTTCATCAAGTTGCAACTTATGGGTCATTATTTACAAAACATACTTTCCTCACCAGTACACACTTTTTGATGAGTTACGATGATGCAAAATACAATACTTCTGTTCATGATGAACATGTTTAAGCTATATATATATATAGATCACAATTTCGCAATCAATTAAAGAATTGAAACTATATGAATTTTATAATACAAAACGTCATTTCAAAATATCAATGGAGAATACAGGAAATTAAATACCAACGCTTTCGAACAAAATTAAAAATTTTATAAAATGTCCCAGATAAACCTCGGACATAGGAATGATAAGCGGGGTAAAACTAGTTTGATAGCGCCAACCTTCCCCCCGTTGCAGCTTGGCAAAGTTAATCGGGTAATATCCAATTCTCAAAAATTTAAAATTTAAAAAGTTAATGCTTAAATAATTAAATTATTCGGCATCGCATTCTGAAAGATATTATAATATTAAAATGTTAAAACTCTAAAACAATTAAGTGTAAAATGTAATTGAACCTTCGAACACCAAAGATAATGCACCCATCTTTAAAATAGTATTATAGGAAGAAATAAATATTTAAAATCCGAAAGTTCAAATTATAAAAACCCAGTTATTTCACGAATAAATAGCGTAAATTATCAAAAACTCACAATATATATATATATATATATATATATATATATATATATATATATATATATATATATATATATATATATATATATATATATGACATGTTTTAGATTCAGAATCAGACTTAATTTCAAAAAGGATCTTTATTTAAAGAAATTTAGACATCTTCTGACTTTAAGAGCAGAGAGGAAAAGGCACGTCAAAGTGAAGTGTGTTTAACACTTAAAACACAGATGTTCTAAAGATGGCGGATTTTATGAGTGTACTTGACAGTTAATGCTGACATATAGAGCTATTAAATATAATGATTTCGGATCAGAAATGCTTATTAGTAATATCATCTGTTTCGGAGAAATAAGTGGGTGATTAATGTGATACTTGAAGGTGTAATGAAAAAATAAAAGTTAAATGCCAGAAAAGGAATTTAATTTTTAATCTAATTTCATTATCCTTACACGCACGCAGACTCACACACACATACACACACACACACATATATATATATATATATATATATATATATTTTGTATATATATGTATATATATATTTGTATATATATATATATATATTTGTATATATATGTATATATATATATATATTTGTATATATATATATATATATATATATATATTTATATATATTTGTATTATATATATGTATATATATATATATATATTTGTATATATATATATATATATATATATATATATATATATTTTTGTATATATATGTATATATATATATATATATATTTGTATATATATATATATATATATATATATATATTTGTATATATATGTATATATATATATATATTTGTATATATATATATATATATATATATATATATATATATATATTTTTATATATATATATATATATTTGTATATATATATATATATATATATATATATATATATATTTATGTATATATATTTGTATATATATATATTGTATATATATATTTGTATATATTTATATATATATATATATATTTGTATATATTTATGTATATATATATATATATATATATATATATATATATATATATATATATATATATATATATATATATATATATATATATATATATATATATAAACGTTCCCAATCACATTCGAAAAAACACAGAGACAGTAAAGAGAACATACAATGAAGGACACTAGATTAAAAAATTATAAAATGTATGCTGCAGTATTATAATAATTGCTGACTTAGGACAGCAAATATATAAATTATATAAAAGTGGGGTTGAACATGTTATTTGGCCAGCCAACCTTCCCTCTTTATGTTAATAATTTTGAGCAAAACCTATTGAATGCAATGGATATGAATATCTAAATCCATTACAAAATAGAGGTAACTTATCTAAAAATTGCACTTGAAAATGCAGAGCCCGCGCTAAATCTGAGTGCACTAAATAAGTTATTGCCAGATTCTGGACCCTAATGCAGATTCAAAGCATGTGAATGGCTGAAACGTAGCTTTTAACAAAAGTATAAAAAGAATAGAACATGTATATTAATCATATCATCAATATGAATAGAGTTAAAAGGATCTTCCGAATCTAAACTATAGATTGAATAAATCTTTTTATCTTTCATTTTTTCAATAAGAGATTTACTATTTTTTAAGTATGGTTGTGGATTTAAGATTATTTATTGTATCATGCAATATTTCATGGATAAATTTGCCTGTTTTGCTGATATATGTATTAAATCCATTTGTAACTGTCCTAAATTTGACTGGGTCTTTATGAAATTTGGGAGTAAGATATATACACTGGTATGCAAAAATTAAGAACGAGACGGTTTTTCAATATAACAGCTTTCCAAATCAACACATTTAATACCGAAGATCCCCAATACGTAAGGACATGTGTAATGTAAGCAACACATACTAAAACAGAAATCAGAGGGATAAAAAAAAGATTGATTGAAAAAGTAGCATGGAGCGCAATGCGACTGCAGGCCGAAACATCCCTGTGATGGGTGTCCAGCAAGAAACATCCTGTCTTTAGTAGGGGATATGATCTCCACTGACTGCTAGGCAGGTTTCACAGCATCTGCCCATGCTGAGAATGAGGGTGTCAATGAAATGTTGAGGCATTGCTGCCCATTCGTCTTGCTGCGCCAATCGAAGCTCCCGAATCGTTACTAGTGGTAAGGTACGAGCTGCCAAGCGTCTGCCTAGAAAATCCCATATATGCAAGATGGGATTGTGATCCGGAGATCGTGCCGGCCAATCCATACGTTCAATATCCTCACTCTCCTCTAAGAGCTGTTCGGCAGCTACTGTGCGATGACATGGTGCATTGTCGTCCATGAAAAAGAACTGCATACGCATAGCGCCTCTAAAAACACACATATGGAAGAAGAATCTCGTTACAATAACGGGTCCCGTTGACTGAACCTGCGTCGAAGATGTGAAGGTCTGTACGACTACCAAGCATGATGCCTCCCCAAACGAGAACACCGCGACCTCCATACCTGTTCCTTTCAATGATGTTCGAGGGATGATTGCGGCTTCTCCGCTCTCTCCAGATGAGTATGCGATGAGAATCGCTACCCAAACTGAATCTGCTCTCAGCTGTAAAGAGTACTCGTCCCCATTCATTGTCTCTCCAATTCCGGTGTTCTCGGCACCACAGAGAAGGCCTTCTGTGATGGGCATGCGTTAATGGTACACACCGTACAGGGCGTCGTGCAAACAGATCACCACCGTGCAGTCTTCTGGCCATGGTAAAACGCGATATCGGTCGTCCAGTCGCCTGTGTCGTGTGTCTAGCGATTTCTCCCACTGTCTGCCGCCTGTTTCTTCTGGCCTGTAAGACAATGTACTGGTCATCTGCGGGTGTGGTTCCTCGTGGACGACCACTACTGAACCCCCGGATAGCTGTTCCTGTAGTTTGAAATTGTCTCCAAAGTCGTGAAACGATGCTGTGAGCAATTCCGAACTCTGCAGCCACACTTGTCACACTGCGGCCTTCCTCCAACTTCCCAATGATTCGACCTCGGCTAAAAGCATCCAGATGTCGTCTAACAGATTGATTATTCGCCATTTCTCGCTGAGGCAGCAACTCGGTGTGATTTTAACTGCTATACGGCGTGCAATCTCTTTGCCAGAAATACTGATCTTACACCGACAACATGCTTTATACTACTCAGACACTCCCCCATTACATCTACCTGCATATCTGCGCATGTGCTACCGTACATCACCTTACTTAATCTCCTGATTGGTCTTTCTGTCCGCTCTGCCTCTTCGTTCAGCTGATATGCTAATTTTTTCGACTTCGTCCTTAATTTTTGCACACCAGTGTATATACACTCTGTCGCAAAAAAATATATGCACCCAGAAGAAATCAAGCTACAATCACGAAACTCGGCAAGAATGTAGTCTGGTAAGAGATATGCAAATGATTAAAATTTCGAAGCCAATGAGAGAAGGCTAAGTGTGCTATGCGCATATTAGTTGCGCAACTGGGAGAGTTTAAAAGCATGAGTACGAGCGCCGTACGGCTATCCAAACGAATCTGATGACTTTGATAGACGATATTGAGACTTAGGATGCCTCTAAAACGTAACCGGCGGCAGTACGAGCAGCTGACGGACTTTGATAGGGGCCGTATAATAGGCCTAAGAGAAGCAGGTTGGTCGAATAGACGTATCGGCCGAAACCTCGGTTGGAACGATATGGTAGTTGCTCGGTGTTGGCAACAGTGGATCACAGAAGGTAGAGTGTACCGTCGCGGAGGGTCAGGACGTCCCAGGAACACAAATGATCGCGAGGATCGTGCAATCAGAAGAGTGGCCACTTCGGCACCAACAACGTCGCTAGCATCGATTCAACGCCACTTACCTCCTTCCAGACATCCAGTGCCATTAAGAGAAACCATAAGGAGACGACTGATCGAAGTTGGCTTAAGGAGCCGACGTCCGCTAAGACACTTACCACTGACCCCACATCATAGGCAGTGTCGACTGGATTTTTGCCGACCTCGGGCAACTTGGAGTGTGACAGACTGGATACGTGTCATCTTCAGTGATGAATCCCGATTCAGTCTCAGTGCTGATGACCACCGCACACGTGTCTGGAGACGCACCGGCCATCGGTCCGATCCGGCATTTATTGTCGAGCGGCATACAGCAATTTCACAAGGTGTGACAGTGTGGGGAGCAATTTCTTGGGACACACGATCATCTTTAGTGGTCCTTCAAGGCACTTTGACAGCTCGCAGATACGTGGACGATATTTTAACGCCGATTGTTCTACCCATGCTATCAAGTCGCCCAGGTGCCATTTATCAACAGGATAATGCTCGTCCGCATACTGCGCGACTCTACCAACAATGTCTTCAAGGATATGACGTCCTACCATGCCCTGCCAGGTCACCAGATCTTTCGCCAATAGAGCATGGGACGCGCTGGGAAGGCAACTGCAGCCGTCCCGAGATACAGGAGAATTAACTGCGCAGATGCAAAGACTATGGCAGGATCTTCCACAGGGGGTCATAAGTGATCTAATTGAATCGATGCCACGCCGAATTTCGGCTTGTATAGCTGCCAGAGGTGGCTTTACTACTTACTGATTTTTAACCTTTTGCAAGCTGTAACCGCTTAATAAAATTATATTTTGTTCTGAATTTTTAATCATTTGTTTATTTTCATATACACTACATGCATACCAAATTTCGTGAATGTAGCTCAACTTCTTCTGGGTGCATATATTTTTTTTGCGACAGAGTGTATATATATAATAAAGAGTGTTTTTTCAGGTATAGAAGTTTAAGTTGGCATTACTTTCCAAGATGGCGACCGATTTAACAGCTGTCAAGTGATTTATTCTCAGTTTGGTTTGGCAATTCATCAAAACGATCATCAAGCAAGGCGTAGATTCGTCGAATGGGCCCAAAACGAGATTGCCGTTGTTCCCGATTTTCATAAGCGAATTTTGTTTAGTGAAGAAGCGCACTTCTGGTTGAATGACTACGTCAACAAACAAAACTGCCGCATTTGGAGTGAAGCTAATACACAAGTGTATGTCAAAACACCGTTACATCCAGAAAAACTGACTGTTTGGTGCGCTTTATGGTCTGGTGGAATCATGGGTCCGTACTTCTTCAAAAACGATGAAGGCCACAACGTTACAGTCAATGGTGACCGGTATAGAGCCATGATTACTAATTTTTTCATTCCTGAATTGAACAATCATGATGTCCAGGAGCTGTGGGTCCAACAAGATGGCGCAACATCTCACACAGCTCGTGCTACAATCGATTTATTGAAAGACACGTTTGGTGACCGCCTAATTTCACGTTTTGCACCTGTGAATTGGCCTCCAAGATCTTGTGATTTAACACCGCTAGACTATTTTCTGTGGGGCTATGTAAAGTCATTGGTCTATGCGGATAAGCCACAAACGCTTGACCATTTGGAAGAGAATATTCGCCGTGTTATTGTTGATATACCGCCACAAATGTTGGAAAAAGTCATCGAAAATTGGACGTCCAGATTGGACTACATCCGAGCCAGCCGTGACAGTCATATGCCAGAAATCATATTTGAAATGTAATGCCCTAAGATTATCTTTCGAATAAGAAAAATCATCTCAATCGAATGATATATCGTTGTTTTATTGCAATTTAAAGTTCTATACCTTTAAAAAAACATCCTTTATATATATATATATATATATATATATATATATATATATATATATATATATATATATATACGCTTTTATCTCTTCATTTTTTCCAAAATTGCAGGTATCAATTATAAACTTTAATATAATATTCTAAGAAATTTTATCTTTCAAATGTTCAAATGAAGTATATTGAAAAAATTATGATTATGTAAAAACAAAATATTAAAATTTGGGTGAAGATACTGCCATTTGAGCGCTTTGAAACTGAATGACTGTGATTAGCTCCTAGTAAAAAAATTCGAAATTTTACATAATTATTTAGTTATTTTTGAAGATTTGTTCTTGGTATTTTGAAACCTGTGAAAGAGCACAGAAGACTGAAGTTCATCATGACTTTTTGGTCAATTTCCCTCTTCTTGCATTGTGATAACAATTTGGAGATTTTCCAAAGTAGTTTTTACAGAACCATTCCTATTTCGTACTCCTCTCCATGTGATAGTGTCAACATACATATTCAGGAACTGCACATACCTGCTAAAAGTTCTGATCTGAAATCCATACAAAATATATAGAATGATTAAAAGGCCCACACAAAACAAGCTAAACTACAGCGCTCTATATCAATGAAATAACTCACCTGTTTCTTCTGCAAAAATAATATGCAATTATTGTTGCAACCTTTGAAAAACTGCTGGATAGTCATTTTCACAAAGTGGTAGCTATTGCAGCAACATAAGGTGATTCAACGTTGAGCTTACTTTTTATTTAAGGGAAGTTGAAAACCTTTACACCGAGAATGTTAAATCGGCTGTTTTTGATGTAGCTTTTCTCAACATATGTTATATGTACATGCTTGAAATTTTTCATAGAATTATATAAATTGCACATTTATCATTATACTGAAATGAGTGTTTTTAATTTTGAACATTTTAATCAGTTATTAAATATCATATGAAACATAGTGAAATTTGACCCATTTTTCACATTAAAAAGTTTGTAAAAAAGAAATTTCTGAGTTATTTACAAAAAACTAATTTTAGTATATAGCCATTATTATAAATATGTGATGAAAAACTTGCATATCTGTAAATATTTTTCCCAGAAAAGGTACATCAAACATCAAAAATTTACATTTTGAGATAAATCAATTTTAATGTATAAGTACTTTTTTATTAAAGCATTCTCTCTCTCTCATTCCCATTCTCCAAATGATCTACATTTTTTTTAAATCTCATTCTCTTCCTTCTTCGTTTTAGATCTTTTTTCTTCCCTAACTTCTTTTGTTTTTGTAAACACGAATATTTAACCTTTAACAGCCTTTGTTTGTAGCGGAACTCTTTTGCCTGTACCGTGTAAATACCATGTTCAATATTACGTTTTCTCAAAATTTCTGGTGTTGATATATTTCTCATATTAAATGATAAATTTGCGTCATATGAACCCAATGATAGTACTTCTATTTGTACAAATATTTTCTTCGGTGCACTAGACCATATTACGTTGCCTATACATTCATTCAGATTTTGTTTACCTCCATGTAAACCATTTTTTTAGCAATTCTGACTTAACGATTTGAATTCAATCAATCAGTTAACATTTAAGCTATAACTAAATACGTTCGTGACCCAGTTTCAGTGATTATTTAAAAAACAGTTTTAAGACCATCTTATTACCCTAAAAGTTAAAGTAAAGTATTTTTAGAAAGTTTAAAATTCATTTAATTTGAAAATGTAAAAATCTCAAAATTGACATATTAAGAAGATTTTAGTTTTCCAACACGCCTTAACAACAAGATAGCCAAAACGAGTGGTTGTCCAAATACTTTATATCATGTATAATATATATATATATAGAGAGAGAGAGAGGGAGAGAGAGAGAGGGAGAGACAGTGATAGAGAACACAAAGATTACGAAGATGCCCTGATGCCCATTTCACCAATTATATTTCCACTTCTAAAATTAAATTGGTTAAATATTTTAAATTCCAATCATGTGTCAGTTAATTTTCAAAAAAGTTTTACCATGAAACAGTTATAATATAATAAATTCTTATATTCTATAAATATATAAGTATTTTCTGGAAATGAAATATGACCAAATACGTACAATTTTTTTTATTGAATTTTTTAAAAAGCCTTTTTTATATTGTAGGTGAATTTTAAATTATAAGCACATGGTAACACCGAAAGGTTTCTGAATATATATTATTTGTTGAGAACTTGGATGAATTGCAGAGAACTACAAGGAGATTTAACCTAAATATAATTCGTTCACCAATATTTTAGTACAGTAATCATATTTTTCTTTTCATAATGTCAAGTGTTTGGGTAAGAGAAAGTTTAGATTAGATGAAAACGTTAAAACAATTTCCCTAATATGGCTAAAAATTAGTATTTTCTACGCAACTGATACTGCAAAAATTTACTTAATATAATATAAATGTATGGGTGTTTACTTATTGAAAAATATGTGTAGCTAAACTTCCATACTCAAATTTGTGTTGTTTTTTAAATAATTAGATAACACATTATAAGTACGAATGACATTAGTCATTGAAACAACTATAATTCAAGGTTTGTTTTGTTTTCATAATACTATCTCACTATCATACTTTATAACTCAGTACACTTAGTTTTTTTAGAGCATAATTTCACGATTTAGATCTTTACATTACAAACACAATTATTTCCTTTTAAAATCACTTTGAAAATTAGCATTTTATGCAAGCAAAAACGTTTGGTATTTATCTCTTTTAATATATCACATCATTATTTAAAAAAATGATTTATTTTAAATTGAGTCTGAATTAAATATGTTTAATTATGCATTAGTGTACTTTTACAAAATGATAGGAAAACATTTTCAATATATTTTAAGTCAAATAAATTTTGTATTTGTAACCCAAAAATATCCAAGCTTTTCAATATTTAAAAAAAAAGAATGGCAAATCATTTTATTAAAAAACTAATTTCCACTTTTCGAATTCATTGAAGAAAGGTTCAATTGAATCTTATTTCAATTCGTTTTTAGAGAACGTATTTTCCCTTTTTCATTCATTTCTCATATAACTAAAACAAATTTAATATAATCGAATTCTTAAGCTGCTTCAAGTTAATCAAAGTTCTATTGATATTTTTTTAAAAAAAAAAGAGAAAAAAGGAAGCGTATAAAGTTTTTTTTTTAGTTCTCAATTTCAATCAAATTATCAGATATGCCTCGTCCATTTTTATTCAGAACAAAATGAATTTTCAACGCAATACAGAAAATTGAACAATGGAAATCGAATCAAATGAAATTTTCGACCGTGACAGGAATGGGAAGCACATGTTAATTAATTTTTCAGATTACTCAGACCCGCTTTCCAAGAACCAGAAATTAATTTTGAGGACTCTTTCTCATTGATAGAAAGTATTTTATCGGAAAACATCACATTGAGCCAATTGTGAGCTGTTTCGAAAATGTCTTTAATTAATTCCCAAGGATCCTAAGTAAAATCATCAAAAGCAATTTATTCTGATTTTTTAATAGTGTAAATCTTTTTGGTTCCAGCTACATTAATTATTTTTGGATTGATGTTGCTTGAGTGGTAGGTAAATACACATTTATTCCAAAGCGTACTTACTGATGAGTTGTATTAACAAATTTAATGATGTGAAAAAAAAAATCTCGTAAAATAGTAATGAAATCGAGGAAACATGCTTAGGAGGTTAAAAAATACTAACATATAATTTAATTTTTGCATAAGGAAATATCGATTTCCTTAATAATCTTTAAAAATTTGCAGTATTCTGTTTTAAATCAGGTCGGATAAATTTGTATGATAAAATACTTAAAATATGCTGTATATTAAACACAAATATTAATTGAATAATTCAAGCACCAATTTCGGAATTAAGTAGCCCTGACACGTTGAAATATTGAGCTAAAATTACAAAATAAGGTTGGCTGGTCTTATTGGCAGAAGAGCTTCATGATTCACCTAGTTTTCTCTGTGAGCAACATACACTCGTTAATTTACAAGTAACAAAATTTATTAGCTTAAAAATACTTGTAGGTAGTCTAATAATTCCAGGAATTACATATATTGTTGTTACGTATGTAAGGTTCTCGGATCCACACGTAAAGATGAGGGAGGAATGAAAGGAAGACTACCCATATTAAAAATATATAATCTATTTGTAACACAATTAATAACACAAGTCCAACCATTCAAAACGAAGAGATGAATCCAATTGAAGCAATACGTAGATAAATAAGAAGTACGAAAACATTTTAAATACCGGTAAACACACTTACTTCAGGTACGAATACACTATCTTCCTAGCTGTCTAATCTCTTGTGACCCCAATCGTCACTTTAATTATTACAATTATCAAAAATCCGCGTTACACTATAAGTTTGATTAATCACTGATACACTTGTAATCTATCTATATATTTCTCTCTCTCTCTCTCGTTATCTTGAAAGCTTAGACTATATAGTAGACCCAATTTACATAATCACGTTCCCTTCTTCAGAGAATTTGTTGCAAATAAAATATAGTTTTAAAGGACTTAAGATTTCCCAAGAGGACTTGTTAGTCAGAAGGACGGGCAAAGAGCCGTCACACGTATATCCATGAATTGAATTGTTATTGACGCTTATAAGAAAAATAAGATTTTTTGACTCTGGGTGAGCAAAAAGACATGGGTGATCACCGAACTCAATAATAAACCATTGGTTTCTTTGAAAACAAATTTAAAATTAGAAAATACGTTTACGCTCGTTTTAGACAATTTCTTTGAAAACAACAGCAATGGATTTCCTATATCAAATGCGAAACTTCAATCTTTCAATTCGAAGCTCAACCGTTGAAAAGCGTTTTGGATACTCTCGAGAATGAACTCGGTGTAACAAGTTTCCTTTACATAGTTTTGATAATGATTTAGAGCTGTTTTTTCCCTTTGATGATTTCTTACATTTTTTAAAAAGGCCGGGTTTCCCTTAACTGAATCTGGTTGAAGTTCGTCAAACACTCATGACATGGAATGCTGCACCATCCCAGAACACGATTTGACGCTTACACTCTACGGTCAGGTTGGCACGGGCATCACTGTAAAGGAAACCCTATCTTTCTCTGAAATTGTAGTTTTGGACTTCTATAACAAAAGAGCGATGAAGATGAAATGAAGGAGTTAACATAATTCAGAATAAAACAAGAGTGTCATTGAAAAAAGCTGCGCAACCTCTCCTATCGAAATCATCGTTAAATCTGCCGAGAGCTCAAACGTATTCTCATTGATGTGATGTGATAATTGGGAGAGGGGCTGGATAGATCAGGTGTCCTTCTCGTCACTTGACCATTGTTCAAAATAACGAGGGCCGTCGCCAAAAGCTCTTGTGTTGCAGAACAGTGCGGCGTTATTATTCACTCACTCACCCTATCAAAATCATGTGGATGTGGAAACTTTTCAAGCGTTTTATATTATAATCAAATACGTTGAAAAGTTTGATAAAATGCCATAAAACAGAAGAAAAGAGATAGAAGGAATTTGTTCGTTATATGCGCGTGTATAAACGAGGGGTGGTTGATAAGTAAGTTCTCCAATAGTATAAAATAAGTTTCCGACAAGGTAAAATAACAACAGAGGCATCATAATGAAGCGAATTTATTGCTTTTACATATTGTAAGCTCATTTCTCAACATAGTCACCACTAACAGCTGCACATTTGTTCAAACGTTCTATCTCTTTCTTCATTCTGCCCATGTAGAAAGATTCTGGTTAGATGCGTATCTATGTGCGCATGGCTGCATGAATTTCGGCATCCGTTGCAAACGTTAACTTTTCAGCGTGTACTTCAATTTTTGGAACAACTAAAAGTCCGACGGTGCCAAATCAGAGATTAAGGAGATTAGGGAACCACAGTGAGTTTCAGTTTTCTCATGACGGCCTGTGTTTGTGCACTGCATTGCGGTCTTGTATTGTAGTGATGAAAAAGAAAGACGATTCTTTACTGTCTGATTCTGCGGATGCGTTGCTTGAGTGATCGTAATGTTGCACAATACCTATTAGAATTCACCGTCAATCATTTAGTCAGAAATTCAGAATAGAGTACACCACTTGCATCCGAAAAGATGGTGAGTATGTCTTGTGTTAATGACATTAACCATCTCGCTGCGTATCCTGCGATTTCCACGGGTCAAGTGCACGTAGCAAAGGCAGCACAACGCAGCGAGAGGTTTACAGTTTTGAATTTCTTGACACTCGGAAAACCAGGATGACGATATTCGATGGATTACATCTTGTTTTCTGGGTCATAGCGATGAATCCAGGATGCCAAAGTTCTAGCAGCCGCATGCAAATGAATACGCAGTCAACAAAATTTTTCTTAATTGACGGAATGAAGAAATTGTTGAACAAATGTGTAGCTGTTAGGAGTGACTATGTTGAAAAATAATTTAACAATATGTAAGAGTAATATATTTATTTCATTCTGATACCTCTGTTATTTTTTACCTCGTCTGAAACTTATTTTATACTATTTGATATCTTACTTATCAATCACCCCTCGTATAATTATTGCTTTTTAATGCACGATATATTGTGAGTCAGATATACAATATTAATATTCACATAGCAGATTATTTACTTTTTAAGTACTTTTTTAATTACTCTACGCATATGTACAATTATTTTTATTACAAAGATTTAAATTAAATTTGCTTGGAAAAAACCTGTAGATGCATTAATGAGTTTTTCTACAACTCATGATAATTCGAACTCATTATATAATTCTCAGATATTCATTGATCCCTACAACTTGAATATTCAAAGTCGACTGTAATTGTACGTAATCAAAAAGGGCTATTTTAGACACACATAGCTGAAGTAGCACCTTATTTACAGAGATATATTTATATTCCCAAATAAGAAAAACAAATTAAACAAATAAAAAGTTTCAAATACACACCCCTTCATCAAAGTGTTTCTTTTTCTCTATTAGCTATTTTATCCACCATTTATCCCATCCACTTATGATTTTATGCACTTTTTTTAAAAAAGCAAAGTAATTTGAGATTTCTTCATTAAGATAAAATTCTACGATTATATGATGGGTACCATTTTACACATACTGTTTGTATTTAAGATTCCTTTTTATTATTTTTTTATCAATCTCTGCAGCAATCGTTGACTGCGGCTTTTCAACAGAAATCTATGGAATATGTCTTCCAGAATCGTCTATGGCAGTGTTTCTCAAAGTGTGGGGCGCGCCCCCTGGGGGCGCGATGACCCTACAAGGGGGCGCGAGCGTATCGAAAATTTAAAGATTTTTTTAAAAAAATAACCGGAAAGAGAAGTAAAACAAAATGCTTTCTTCCATAATAAAAAAAAAAGTACACACAACAACACTGACATAATTTATGTTTATTATCTGGCTTTTTCCGTCATCAAATAGCTATCTTTGATCCCAAAACCAAATTAAAGAAAAAAAAAAAAGATTTTGTTTTATTTGCTGTATTTCCTCAATGAGAGATTTTTTATTACGTTTTAACATAAAATATTTCTCGTTAAAAGAAAAAAAAACGAAACCCAGACCCCTGAGAAAAATTCTAAGAATATAAACAATTCACCACTGTAATTATTATTGAAATACTGTACATTAGTTGTAGAAAAGAAAAGGAAGTCATGATTCACTTTTCAGCCAGGCTGCATAGTACGTTTGCTAATCATTTGATTGACCTTCAATCTTATGGTATGGTTATTATGAATATTAGTTCCCTCCCATCTTTTATGCGTTTGCTTTTCGCTTAGGAAATTGTAAATAATTGAGTTTTGCGATATTTGGAAAAGAATTGATTGGTTTAACATTTCTGTAGGATAATTGAAAAGTGTCTGATTTGCGTCCTTTATTATGGTCTTGTACTTTTGAATCATTTTTGTTCAGTTTCATTGGATTTTTTCTCAAATCATCAAAGAATTGAATAGTCCTTGAAAGAAGGTAAGTATACTTTCTATAAATTAAAATATTCACTAGAATTCCGATTTGTATCGTATACAGTAAAAATAATTCTAAACAAATGATTGGGGTGACTGAGTCCCCCCGCACTACCATTAATGTTAGTATCGAGTACGCGCCTGCTCCCGGGTTAAAACATTTTGAAGTCTTCTTTTTAAATGTTAAAAAGTAACACAATTATTCTTCATCAGAATTTTATATTCTTTTTCATAATTTAACATTAATTCTAAATGCTAATTGTGTGAGGTTTAAAATTTCAGTTCTTTTAAACAGTTATTTAAAATTATAGCATTTATCTAAAAAAAATCATTTTACATTTTTGTATACAATGTCGTGCACACAGTTTTACTCTCCTTACAGTTCAGCTATTATATCAAGAATAATGTTTTATTTTTTTAAAAAATGAACTCGTGCGAAGAGTCGGTGTTTCAGCCAGTATACGTTTGATGTATCAGTACTGAAGAAGGTATTTTATAAATAATTTCTTATTACTGAATTTGGCCGGGGTAGCCGAGTGGTATAGGTATCGGATCGTGGCTTGCCTTGTCACGAGTTCGAGCCCAGTACCACTAAAGACCCGCCGTGTAGGGCAGCGATGCACGTTAAATCTGTTGAGAGTGGAAACGTTTTCCCGTTGGTGTGGTAGTTAGGAGAGGGTGCCAGCTCAGGTGTCATCCACGTCACTTGACCATGGTTCAAAATTACGTGGTCCGTCGTCAAAAGCCCTCGTGCAGCTGAACAGTGCGACGTTAATATTCAATCAATCAATCTTATTACTAAAATAAGAACAAGTTTAATAATTTTTAGGGACTTCCACGGGCTTGTCTTGTAGAGGAAAGTTTTTCAAAGGAAGGTTTAATATCAGAAATTGACACTTAAAGAGTTATTTTTCTATATTTAGCTGAGATCTATATTTTGTCTTCAAGGCATCCACTGCAGAAAATCCGGTTTGAAAAAGGTAGGATGTTGAAAATGGTAATAGTATACGAAGTGCTTTTGTTTTCAGTACAGATAATTCCTTATCCACCTCTACCCCCAAATTCAAAGAGCGATTTATTACAAAATTGCCTTTTAATTTTTCACTGGATGTGAAATCTATGAAGATTTCTTCTTCGGAAGTTGAAAAAGCCCTTCTGGGTATCTAGAAATAGATCCCTAATCCACTCGTAACTTGCTACCAAGCTGTCCTCATCCTGAAAATACTTTTAAAATTCTTTGCCAACATAGATAAATGATAAAATAACTTTCACATGTTGTTCCACAGATTTGTAAGTTTTAACACATATCGCGAGCTGGGGCTTTTTTCCCATCATTTACTTTAGTAGTGGTAAATCCAAAATTTAAGTATTTTTGAGAATATCGCCTTGATTTAATTTTCGGAACCATGCTCATTCGTCTGTGTACTTGTTGATTCTTTATTATGGTCGAATGTTTGCTTACGACTTAAAAATGTATGTATGATATTGTTTTAATCTACTGCCGTAAATACTTAATTACCGTGAATTACAATTAACGTGGAAATTTAATAAAATGTACATTCAAGCTAGATTCGGTAGCTATAGGAGTATCGAGTCGACCAAAACTGACTGGAATTGTACGAGGAAAAGCATTTTTACATGTTTTGCGCAGACGTCCGATAGGTTGCCCAGACTCCCGCAAATGTACCCTATAATGCCAGATGTGATGGATATGATAGAGAGCGACATTGACTAGACTATTTTTCTAATGACATTTGTACTTTGAGAAATGGATGCTGAAGGAAATAAATCTTTAATTACATACATCATTTTGCGATCTGTTCCAATTTAAAAATTAGAGAAAGAAAAATAACATAATTCTAAGTAATATATATTTTAAGTAATTTTCTTAAAATATATATTACTTAAAAGTTACATATGCACAAAATTTAATATACTTCTCGTATTAATTTGTACGGTTTATAATTAAGATCGTATTGTAACATTAGCGTCTCTCTCTCAAAGTGCATTTTTATTGCAGTAAATACATTATTGTTGTACAGGGTGGCGAGACAAAAATTATGATTGAAAATTGGGTCGGCAGTATTGAAAGTTTGAGACACACTGCTTTTAATGTATGAGTGGTGCACAGAGTATTTTATGACTAATTAATTAATACTAAATTAAGAACAAGTTTAATAATTATTAGCTACTTCCATGGGCTTGTCTTACAGAGCAAAGTTTTTTTGAAAGGAGTTTTTAAGATAAGAAATTGACCCTCTGAGTTCATTTTCTATATTTAGCTGATATCTATATTTTGTCTTCTAAGCAACCACCGCATTTTGTAATATGTTCCAATTTAAAAATCAGAGAAAGGAAAAATAATTTAGTACTATTACTTAACTTTTTTTGCTTAAAAGTAACATATACAAAATTTAATACTTATGTGATGAATTTGTACGGTTTATAATAAATATTGTTGCTTTATCGTAAAAGTGCATTATTATTGCATTCAGTAAATTATTATGTATAAGGGGGCGCGATAAAAATTGTGATTGAAAAGGGGGCGCCAGTATTGAAAGTTTGAGAAGCACTGGTCTATGGTCGTCGAATATTTTCTTAAGGATCATATATATCAAGCCCTCTGAATAATACAACACTTGTGTCAAGATTTCGCTTTTATGATGCTTTACCAAAAAGGATTTGGGTTGCTTATTTTTCTCCTGGAGAAACCTAACTCACCTGAGAATTTCTGTTTTTATTACGAACGACAAAATGGCGCTGCTTTTTTCCCTTTAGATCTGTTGAAATATTTCCCTATAAAACATTTGCCTGAAATGTGCTATAAAGCTTGATTTAGAATAATTGGGGCTACTTTTTCGGTAATACTATCTTAAAATGTCATAAATATTTACTTTTTCAAAGGGCAATGTTCCATGTTCTCATAATAATAATTAAAATTATTCAAAGTAGCTAAATATTCTCACAAAAAGAAATTAATTCATATCGCAGTTTAAGTATTTATTATTTTAAAGAATATATATATATATATATATATATATAATTTATGTATTTCTAATTTTAAATATTATTAAAGGAGATATAAATTTCATTGTAATTTTAAATATTTTTATATAAAAGAATGAATAAAAGTATTCCAAATGGTTAAATATTTTCATAAGAAAGGAACAATTTATTTCAAAACTTAAATATTCTTGTAAAGAGTAAATAATTCACTTCAAATTTAAATATTTTTATAATGATGAAATGATTTATTTTAGTATTGAAAAGTCACCTATCCGGTGTCATGGGAAGTGAAGCTGACTGCTTCACTTAATATTTAGCTGTATGTAGAACTTTGTATAAAGCATATGTGTTTATAAACGAATAGTGACTCTGCTGTCTGGGGGTACTCTAAATAGCCGTCGACCTATAAGTCCTCACACGAAGTTGGGAAATAAGAAGAGCCGTTACCACCTCCAGGGTGTTGTCCCTCAAAATGGAGCTCGTAACGTGCCAAATCGTGCTGTCACATGTATGGTGCTGAAAGGTACGGCAAACGACGGTCATGCATCTAGCACTTTACCGCAAGGGATTTCGTGGGCCCCGATTTTACAATGTCAGACAGAGGGCATTAGTAACAAAAACAACAATAGCATAGTAAATGTCAGAAATTTTAATGTAGAAACTTTCTCAATTGCAAGATAATCCTGGTTTATAAATAACTGATCAAATAAGAGAATAAAAAATTCTTATTTTTAATTTCTTACTGTGAGTAAAATTTTACTTAGCTTGAGCAAGTACGATATCTTAAGTGCTTTTCAACTTTTATTTTCTATTAGGTACTCAAAATTAAAATAAAAAATACTTGAGAGAATTTATTCGACAAAAACCGTGAGGAGCTTTGTTTTTCATGTTTGCAGTAACTCTGCATTTTGAAATAGAACTAGTAAAAAAATTATAACAATAGTTATCAAGCACCCCACATTTTTACCATAATGACGTTAATTCTCTCTTTAATCATTTTATTCTTATACACTCATGGACAAAAAAAAATAATGCAATAAGAAGAAGTCGTCAAAATAAAACGAAATTTTACATACGTAATGACTACTTTGATAATTAAATGATTAGAAAATCAAAGAAAAAAATTATATTTTTTTCAGAGAAAAAGGCAAAATAACGGAGAATTTAAAACCTGTTGAATCCCTCTAGCACGAATGAACGATGCGATACAATCGGGCATTGAGGCATACAAGTTCTGTTTGATGACTTGTGATATTTCTACCCATATTTGATGTAACCTTGTCTCTAGCTCGTTCAAACTCGCAGGATGTCCAACTCGCCATTTCAAATGATCCCAAAAAATCTCGATTAGAGTTAAATCTGGGTTTTAGGCAGGCCAAGAAGGGCAAGTACCATTGTAGAGACAGCCTGGCGACACCCTTGTCGTGAGAGGCCGAGCATCGTCATGTTGAAAAACGGCTCCAGGGAGCCGTTGTATTAGTGACAACACATGTGGTTGCAGGATGTCATGGACTTACCGCTGAGCTGTCATCAAGCCACGGATCTTTACTAGGGGGACCATGTATTGTCTGCAATGGCATCAACTACGATCACACCAGCTGTGGGAACGGTTTGTCGCTGTAAAGCAAAGGCAGCATTGAGGAGTTTACCACAGGGTTTCCACACACGAACCCGATTGCCGTTACTGCTGAGATTGAATCTGGATTCGTCGCTAAAAACGACCTGGTTCCGTTCCGCTGCAGTCCAGTTTCCTCGGGCACGGCACCACTCCAAACGGAGTAATTGATGGGTGCGTTAAGGCTAGCACACGTAATGGACACCGTGATCCCAAATGTATTTCAGCCAGGCGGATCCATTTGGTTCGAGAAGACTCAGGATGCCCTAGTGAAGTTGCTACTGGTACTTGGATGGCGGCCGATGAAGCATTTGTCTATGCGCGTGCATTTCTTACAATATGGTGGTCTTCTTGACGACTGGCCGGTCGAGGGCATCTTGAGCTTGGTCTTTGTGTAAATGGCATCTCTTGGATCCACTGGTCCCAACACCTCCTCTCAACACAACCAGAGCGACCTAATTGACGAGCAACCCGCCTAGCTGATCATCCAGCTCCCATCATGCCGATGAATCTACCCCTCTAAAACTGTGAAATTGCTTATATTGTCTTCAAAAACGATATAATGGCATGTCTACCTTATCTCTTACTTTGTAAGCGATTCAACGTACTTACAAAAGCTTTGGTTATCTGTTTTTTACTCCACGGATAACGACGTTAAACGCCCTCTACCGGCTAAACGTAATGCGCAGTCAAGCTGCATTTCTAATCATTTGCATATCTTTTCGACATGTACCTTCATGCCAAGTTTCTTTACGATCCCGCAATTGTTTCTTGGTGTACTATTTTTTTTTGTCCATGAATATATTAAGAATTATATTTTTACTTTTTAGTCGATAAACTATAAAAGCGTTTTTGTGTAAGTTATTTTTAACAATATTTTTTTTTTAATTTTTTAGTTCGATCTACAATAAAAGCTTTTTTTGCTTTTTAAAACTATTATTTATTTGTTACAGATAAATTGGTACATTTTGATGCTTTATGATAACATTATCTTATTTTCCTTTAAAAAAAATTATCTGCAGTTATTTTTGATTTTTTCATATATGTATACTAAGAATTTCTTTTTTTTTTCTTAACAAAATCTTCTTCTATCCTCAATTTTTCCTTCGGAAACATTATGTCCATGTATGCTTCAAACAATGCTTTCTTAATTTCAAATATTTTCCTTCTTTTAAAGCTTAATAGTAATTTAAAAAATAACCAGTTAACTTTAAAGTGCATTTATGTGAAACGCATTTTATGTCACATAAACAACTTGCTTACATTATAAGAGCTTTACCTAGCACTTTAACTGTGAATTACATTTATCTTTAATTTTTTTGTGCTATCGTATTGAAGGAATATTACGTATGTGTTTAGTTCAAGAGTTTTCCTTTGAATATCCATTCCAAACTTAACTAATTAACTCATTATATGCCCTTGCACCCTTTTCGAATGCATCTTATTAGAGTACATATAAAACTTTCAACTAGTATTTCTTCTTATATCTTTATATTACCTAGTGTTGAAGACGCACGCCCACTTTTTTTTACTCTACCGTAATTTTGTGAAAATTCTACTTTGAAACTTAAAACCCATACTACAAAAGCCCAAGTTTGTACTTAAAGGAGGAAAATAGTACTAGAGCAAACATAAATAAGTAAATAAATAGGACGCTGTAGGATAAGATAAAGTAGTAAAAATTTTATTGCAGAATGATTTTAGCAAAAAGCGCTATCTTTACATGGATGAGAACAGCAAATAAATTCCCTTTATTGAAGAATGGGATCCCCCCCTGCTTGTAAATATAGCATCATTTCTTCCAACACAACATACAATTATCCAACATTTTTAATGGTTGGCTTTCTAGTGAGTGTTTATCTCTATCAGTTATTTGCTGTTCTCTGATCTTGCAAAGATACTTCTCCCCACAGAACCCCACACATGTTCAATGGAATTTGCTGTTGTGTTTTTGTTGTTTCCAATCCCCTTGGAGCAGGAAAGCCTACACCAAATCCATTTGACCTTTCCGCGTAATAGTGTCCCACGGCTGATCTTGCTCTTCATACAACTGTCGCAGGCAAATGCCCAAGCAGTCCAGAAGATGAACAGGAGAATTATGGAGAGAGCAGGGACAGGTAAAGAAAGACTTAACCCCCCTGCATAAAAGTCATACTACGCAGATGAGCGCTTCTAAAGCGCGCCAAGACTGTCTGATGAGCCCTGAAACAGCTGAACTGTATAGATATGTCAGGACTCTCTATTAGCTGCGTACCAGTAGTGAGCAGGAGGTTTTCGCTAAGTCAAATTCATTTAATTTCTTTCGAAGGAAGGAATTTCCGAGTGGTTTAAGACAGTGGAACTGGAGTTAGAAAGATCACAATATCCCTACCAGCCAGCTCATAAGCTGCTTCATTCCCAGCACACCCACATGTCACAGTATCCGCTGGAGACGTACTTGTGAATGGCGAAGGGTATTATGCAGCTTCTCTTTAGGCGAGGAACCACTTGGGTGGAAGAATGGATTTAAATTAGGGAATAATTATGATAAAACAATACTCTTAAGCAATATGGGAATTGCATTGTCACCTGTAAGAAAATTTGGATGAATGACACCTCGAAAAGCAAGTCCTTAGGGTTGCTTACTACATTGCAGCAATGAACTATTTTACATTAACTTTACTCTTATGTATTACTAGTTAAACTTTACTTTTGTTTAACTAGTAATAAATTCATCCTTTCATTATAATCCCTCTCGGGAAAAGCATGCAAGGTCCACTCCGAACAGTTTGAACTAACAATGTGAGTGGTACATCAGAATGTCAGTTCTTCCATGCATATCAGCTGGAGTTGAAAATCAATAAACAGATTAAAACGGCTCTCAGCGTTAACCCGTTAAGGACCATAATCACATATGTGATCACTCGTTTCTCCCTCTAGCGTCCACGGTATCATATATGTGATTGCCCTTTCCCTTCTCTGAGGTCCATATTTTTACCGGTGTGATCAGAGTTTGTAAAGTTTATATTAATTTTTACCGGGCTCTAATTGGGGGTTAAAATTCCTTTTTAACAAGATTTAATAAGTTTCACTTGTATGTAACAGAATCTTTAAACTCGAATTTAACCAGCTTTAAAAGATCAGATTAATACAACATTTTACATACTTGATTGTCAAACATGGATGCGACCAATCTTGCTGCTGTAAATAGAACTGGATTCATCTGAAAAATGGTATTTCACTATTCGTGCGATCTGATTGGTCGTTGATCGCACCATTAAAGACTTTCCTGTCTGTGATGCAGCGTCAAGGATAGCCGCAACTATGGTCTCCGAACAGATAGTCCATGCTGTTGTAGTCTAAATGTTCGTGCAGACACTTGTTTTCATGCAAACGACCCCAATTCTGAACTCGGGACTAGTGAACTGCACGCTTCATTGCAGTCATGTGGTTAACATACCTGTCTTTTCGGCTGCAAATGATATGGAACCGTTGAGATCCTGTACGACATTCTGTAATACCGTCATCAACCCATCGATTCCATATTGTGCTAACAGTCATTGGATCTTGACCGATGCGAGCAGCAATTCTGCGATAAGATAAACCGCAATGTATGTACGCTACAATTCGACCTTTATCTAAATCAGAAACATGCCGGTACGCATTTCTGCTTCTTACACGAGGCTCAACGTTCAAATGTGTTTTGTGCATACGAAACCGGCTGGACACTTTCCTCTTTTAAACACATTGTGGGTGTCGCTAACGGCGCTTGCTTTATCTGAATGCGCTGAAATGCTAATCATTTGCATACCATAGTACCTTCTTCATGTCGTTTTAATTTCAAGTCTGTAGATTGTCGCCTTCTTAGTGTACTAATTTTAACGGCAAGTAGTGTACATAGAAATACTTTCTATAAATTAAGCATACATTATAAAAACAATTTTGATAAAAAATTACTGGCATTTTTTTTTTATTTTGAACGCTCTTTTAGAAGCTTATCATAGTTTTAAGCCTGTTTTTGATTTCTGGTTTACAAAGTTTTTGCAGCGTCTACTGTGTGTGTATGTGGTTATGTCTCTCTGTGTGTGTGTGTGTGAGTCTATACAAACACATACATACACATATACAAGTTATTACATTATAGTTTTACTGAAATTATATGACCATATACTGCATTTATTATTATCTAAGTCTTAGCATGTAACTTTTAATTGCGTTTAAAAGCGTTCTTATGCACCTTCCCTCTTGATTTCTAAATTAGCGTGTTTAAATTTGTTAAACGGAAGAAAATTTATCATTTACACATCCCCCTCATTATTTGCCTTCTTCGGAGTTGATTGTTAAAAAATCGGTTTTTAAGTCTGGTCAAAAAAAAAAATGCCAGCCAAATTTTAAGTCTGTACATTTAATAGCTCTGAGGATCTCATGTTAAATGAGTGAGGAAATAAAAGTCACTTTTCTTCTATATATCTGTAGATGAATATATATATATATATATCAATGTGTGTAAATGGTAAAAACTATTACTATTTTTTTATTACTTAATCAATTTAGTCCTATATTTCTGAATAGTTGTTAGGTTTATTATATCTTCACAAATTGCAAGATTTATTAAAAAATTACAACTGTTGCACTTTAACCATTTCAAGTCATAATTTTTAAAAGCGATGATCTCGAATTTCATGAAGAGCCAGAAATTTCTTTCCATTAAAGATTTGGGTGCCTGAGACCGAATTTCTTAAATTAAATTTACATTTATATGCATTGCATCACATTTTTTGCTAATGTAAAAGTGATAGTTTCTGAAATGCATTTCACTCTAGATTTCAAACACGACGTGCTTTTTCGATATTTTTAAGTTAGTTTTCGATTAAGGAGCAGATGATATTTAAAGAAAGAATTTATGAATTTGTGATGAAAAGTTATAAAATATATTCTTCCTTTAAATAAAGGCTATATAAAAGAACTAGCACCATGCTTTTAACGATTAAATTGTAACTCGTATTGACTATTGCCTTTTAGTTATAATAATATTACTCCATATCTTTATTGTTTACGAAAAAGCGCTGTTACATTTACATAAGACTGTACATTTTGTGGTGCTAAAAAGAATCAGTGAATGAATAAATGAATACTTTTTTACATACAGCGAAAATGAATACTTTTTAATACGATACATGAATATATTTTTTAAAAAAAATACCTTAGTTGATTTGATTACCAAAAACGCCAATTTTATCTTTATTATATTTATAAACGTTTGAAATCATGTATGCATTATTAAAAAGTGTTGCACATTCAGAAGTTTCAATAGAATATTATGCATTTTAAAATTTTAAGTTTTGATAGAAATTAACTACTTTTTTTTTAATTTGCTACATTTGTTTGGAGTTGAAGATATTTTAGAATGCAATTACTTACATATTTATTTCAGACTACATATACTGCAAAACATATTTATATTAAATTACATCTTTGATTCTTATGCAAAACTAAAAGCTATTTTTATATTGCAGTTTAAATGTTCAATACTATTGATTAATATTGCGTAATATGAAGTTCTAGGTTAATTTATTTTAAATGCACATTTTTTATTTTTGCAATAAAGTATAATTGCTATGTTTGATTTTTAACGTCCAATATATCAATTCAAGAATGAATTACTTTATTTATAAGCTTAAGGAAAACATTCCTCTTTTTTTCCCTTAAAATTGTATACTCCACTAATTGGAAATCTAACAAAATATTCCTTAAAAAATATTTTCCTTTAAAGAAAAAGAAATATTGTACAAACAGTAATTAAATCGTATAAATTACATTTATTGTAGTTTTTGTAAAATATTTTGTCGATAAAAATGCATCCATTAACGTCCATTACTTAAAAAATAATGAATTTTTTACTCAATGATTTTTTAAACATAAATTACATATTTAGTATCTAAACTAATAATTCCTGTATGAAAATAAACTCTAAAACCCTACACATTTTTATGAATTTGAAAAAAAAGTATTTAAGGTATCCCTAAGGAATATAGGTTTTAATTAGGAAATCATGTGAATGTCAGTATTTGAAATTTCGCGCAAGTGAAATTAAATGCAGAATAATTTGTAATAAGTTCTTAAAACTTATAATTAAGTTTTGTCTGACTTGTTAATCAGACTAAGTGCTTTAATTATAGTTAAGTTAGGTTTTGAAGGAGTACTGTAAGAATAAAGTAATGCAGCGTTATTTAGTTGTCGTTAAAATGCGCACAAAACGAATTTAATAAATTGATGTGAAAACTTTTTTGTTTTTTATTCTTTCCTACTATAGATGTATGAGATTCATAGTTTAATACTTCAAAAAAGCTTTTACATAATTATTTTAAAGCATAATAAATTGTTTTTAAATATATATATATATATATATATATATATATATATATATATATATATATATATATATATATATATATATTTGTATCAAAAATATATTCATTTTTAATATAAAAATGAAAACTAGATAATTATTGTTTCAAATACCACTGCCGACATGAAATATTTAAAATTCATCAAAGGCTAACAATTTCTTTCTTATTTTTCATCAAATTGTGCAACTGAATTGCGACACTAAATGACAAAAAAATGTATTTAAATGTATGAATCATCGAAATCACGTTTGAATGTAAATTGTACAAATCTATTTGCACCGAGGCATATAAGTGGGGTTTGTGCAAGAATAAAGTAGTGTATTTGTGCTCAAAAAGTACAATAAATAAACTAGCAACAATATTAGTTTAAATATTTTTAACTATAAAGTACTTAACTTCAATAACGTGTCTCATTTATCAATGTTGTAATTTCAACAGTGTATTAAAAAAAATCATGGGTTAGCAAAATTCTATACATATCAACTGTTAGTTACAGAATAAGCATTCAGCATTTGACCCAACCAAATATGAAATATTTCCATACTTTTGTTTTAAACCTCTCGTCCTGGGTTCCGGAGGATCCTAGAAAAGCTGTTATAGCTCATTTTAGACTTTTGACAGGTGTCTACAGAATTAGTATCGACAATTTACCGGACTGTGTTTGAATCTGGTCAGCCTATGACCGCTGAACATTTGTTATTTATGTGCCCTACACTAATTAGTCTTAATTCAATTGTCGAAAAATAATGGAGAGCATGTACACTAATGGCATAGGTGATACTGCATGAAACAAAATGCTTAAGATTCGTTATTCAAGAAACATTGTAAATAATGATATAGTTGAAAAATAAAGGGCACATTTATTGACAAGTCAGGTAAAGAGCGTATAAAGCATATAAAAAATAATATGTGTGTGATCTAATAATATTTTTTCGAAAAAAATATCTAAAATACAGGGCGTTCATAAATTTGAACGACAAATCAAGATGGGTGACAGTAGGCAACATGAGGACGACAAATCAGCATAGAACAGGAGATCGCAAACCACATTTAGTCAGTGAAAATTGCGATAATAAGCCGTCGGGGAAACTATGAGACATATAAGGGGAGTGGCCGAGAAATTGCAGGGATTTAGAGTGCAGCGGTAGAGTTGAAGAAATATGCACATATATACAAATTTCTCACTTCTTCAGGCGTTGATGCAGCGAATACTGGTCACTGCACATGCATGATGATGCACCAGCACATTTTTCAATTTCAATGCGTAATCAACACCATGCTACATATCGTGGGAAGTGGATTGCACGTGGAGGTGCAGTTGCTTGTCCTTCAAGCTCCATGGGCCACTCCGAGGAACTTCTAGGACGCCTTGAAATCCTGTGTGTGTGAAACGTCGGTGGCTATAGTGGAGGATCATCAATGCTTCAGCTGGCATCACCAGCCCACTGGATTTGTTTGAACGCGCCCGAAAATTCTTTTTCAGTCCGTGTCGGTAGTCCAACGCTGCTGCAACATTAAAAAAATTCCTGTGACTATCTCGGGTCGTTACAATTCTAACATTGAGCTGTGATGCATTGCTCGTATAATAAACATGCATACGTCAAATACATATATGCTGTCCCCTTCCACACTTCTCATAAATAATTTCGTGTATTTCTCCAACCAAAAGAGGATCTATGGTGATTTATCGTCCTTATCCCACTTACTATCACCTCACGGAATTTGTCTGTTGAATTCGGCTACACCCTGTATAGTATTTTAGAATATATATACCATACTGTTCGAATTAATTGGGAAAAAGTTAAATAACGACTTTTTCCAAAAGCTTAACTTTAAATCGTTACATACCTTTAAGTAAACAGAAAAATATATGTATTAGTACGAAGTATGTCCTCCTTTAGCAGAATCGACCTTTTCAACATGTATTGGTATCGACTGTAATGCTGTAGTGCACAAGATTTTGACTTCATCATTGTGGAACCATGCTTAAACAACACTTTTTATCATTTGTTTTTTTTGTCGTGCAACTCATCTTAGCTGAACAATTCTTGAGAACATGCAATAAATACACTCATTAGGATTTAATCTGGGGAATTATCAGGCCAATTAAGTAAAGGGTGTTTTTTAGAAGTATAGAACTTTAAATTGCAATAAAACAACGATGTATTATTCGATTGACATGAATTTTTTTTTATTCAAAAATTAATCTTGTGGTATTACATTTTAAATATGATTTCTAGCATATGACTGCCACGGCTGGCTCGAAAGTAGTCCAATCTGGACGTCCAATTTTCGATGACTTTTTCCAACATTTGTGGCCGTATATCGGCAATAACACAGCAAATGTTGTCTTTCAAATGGTCAAGAGTTTGTGGCTTATCCGCATAGACCAATGACTTTACATAGCCCCACAGAAAATAGTCTAGTGGTGTTAAATCGCAAGATCGTGGAGGCCAATTCACAGGTCCAAAACGTGAAATTAGGTGGTCACCAAACGTGTCTTTCAATAAATCGATTGTGGCACAAGCTGTGTGACATGGTGCGCCGTCTTGTTGGAACCACAGCTCCTGGACATCATGATTGTTCAATTCAGGAATGAAAAAGTTAGTAATCATGGCTCTATACCGATTACCATTGACTGTAACGTTGTGGCCTTCATCTTTTTTGAAGAAGTACGGACCAATAAATCCACCAGCCCATAAAGCGCACGAAACAGACAGTTTTTCTGGATGTAAGGGTGTTTCGACATACGCTTGTGGATTAGCTTCACTCCAAATGCGGCAGTTTTGTTTGTTGACGTAGCCATTCAACCAGAAGTGCGCTTCATCACTAAACAAAATTCGCTTATGAAAATCGGGAACAACGGCAATCTCGTTTTGGGCCCATTCGACGAATCTACGCCTTGCTTGATCATATTTAAAATGTAATGCCACAAAATTATCTTTCGAATAAAAAAAATCATGTCAATCGAATAATGCATCGTTGTTTTATTGCAATTTAAAGTTCTATACCTCTAAAAAAACACCCTTTACTTTTATTTTATTTGTCAGCCAAATGCCTGAATTAATTTTAAATTGTGAAAAAAGACCGTGATGTTGAAATGTTCATCAAATCTTCCCATAGACGATACATTTCTTCTGCGTAATGTTTCTATGTTTTTGACAGAAATCATTATGCCTTTTAGAGGAACTAAGATTCCAGGGCCATTTGTATTGAAAAATCCCCAAAACACAAATGCTTAGACTGATGTTTTACAATCTGGGGGATATGATCTGGTAGTAGAGTTTCATCTTCACTTTATCTAACTACACTTGATTCGTATCCCTGCACAAACTAAAGTGTTTCATCACTGAAAATAATTTTCCTTGAGTTTTTGGCAGTGCGGGATCGGTTTTTTTGGCCCATGCTAAATGTTTTTTCATCATTTTCTGAGTTAGAAATTGTTTTTTCCTCAGTCTTGTTTATTTACGGTTTACTCCCAGAAGGGCTTTTGTACAGTTGAAGTTCTTACTTCAACACCATAATCCAATAAATCCCTTCGAAGGTCAAAGCTTATCTTTCTTGGACTTATTTTGCTATTTCTTATCAGAATTTCGTCAGTTCTTAGAGCAGTTTTCCGTTTGAGGCCACATTTTCCTTTTTTTTTTATTTTAGAGATGATGATCCGGAATTTTGAAATGTTCTTGAAACACTTGGTTTTCCCTCAGCAACTACCATAGTTATATTTCTCAGAATCATAGGAGTTTGTTAATTGAGAGTGATTACTGAAGAACGTTTTTTTGGAGTAATATCCATCTCTGAACAAGCATAATAAAACATGGAACACAAAACTATAACCAATAGCTGCCACACCGAAATGTTCAAAAATGGACGACTAGTACATTAAAACAAATCAAAAAGGTAAATTATAGTCAAGATACATCCGTCAGACTATCTCTAAAAGATATAACTGATTTGAAGTGGATTAGGGCATCGCTTTCTCTCTGTCTCTCTGGTAATCACATGCCAACTCAGACAAAAAAAAGAAACGTTTGTCCCAATTAATTTGAACAGTATAGTACATATATGGGTGTGCATATACACTCAGAAATAATGAAAATAGCGACCCAAGAAGGAAGCTAAGTACAATCGCGAAACTTTGCAAATAAGTACAGCGTAATGTGATATGCAAATGATCCAAGTTTTGTGCCAACACGCTCGCTCATACACGCCGAGGTGGCGCTATAATCAGGAAGAGGGTGCTATATAAGCCAGCGCAAATTCGAAGATTCATAAACGTGACGATTACTCGCCGATTGTAGGAAGACTTTGGTAAGCGAAACATGCCAGATAAACGTGCTAGAAGATATTTCTCGGAGTTAGGCGAGTTTAAGAGAGGCCTGATCATCGGGATGAAAACTGCAGGCTGGTCGACGCGCCGTGTTGCTGTCCACGTGGATTGTTCAGAGTGTGCCGTTAGAAATTGTTAGGAACAGTGGACACAAAAAGGTATCCATGCTCGGAAAAACGGTTCTGGAGCGACCAGGAAGACCACGAGGAGAGAGGATCAAAGGATCGTTCAGCAAGCACTTGTGGACCGCACTGCGACAAGTTCAACGATACGAGCAGCCGTAGGCTTAGCAATTGTTCCACAAACGATTTCCAGACACCTTGCAGAAGCAAATCTTAAATCCAAGCGCCCTTTCCGTGCACTCCGTTTAACACCGGATCCTCGGCAACTGCGTCTACAGTGGTGCCAAGCCAGATCAATGTGGAATGTCACAGATTGGCAAAAGGTTGTGTTTAGTGATGAATCCCGGTTTTTGTTTTGGAGACAGATAATTTCCGTGTATGGGTGTGAAGGCGCCCTGGTCATGAGGTACAATCCCCCCCACTGTTTTACGTCACACTGCCCGCTCAGCTGGTGTAATGGTCTGGGGGGCCATAGCCTATGATAGTCGGTCCACTTTAATTGTGATGCATAGAGCCTTAAGGGGCCAACGTTACGTTGATGATATTCTTCGACCCCATGTAGGACCTTTCCTAAATGGTCTCCCAGGGGCCATTTTCCAGCAAGGTAATGCTCGTCCGCATACAGCAAGAGTTGCTGAAGACTTCCTACGTCATTTTCAGACTTTTCCATGGCCGGCCCGCTCCCCCGATTTGTCCCATGTAAAGTACGTGTGGGATCAGCTAAAACGGCAGATGCCATCGTGTCCCTCTGTACATGATTTTGAGTTGGCTGTGCAAGATTTGTGGGCCCATCTGCCTCAGGACAACATAAGGTGTCTAATCAACTCAATGCGGGACCGTGTGGCGGCATGTATTGCAGCTGGAGGTGGTTCAACGTGCTATTGAAGTTGCCCAGTATTTGTGTCGTTGCACACCCTGTATTCGTTTATTTGTCTTGTTTTTGAGATCAAGTGAATCTCTCATCTGTATCATTATGTGTATTAAATTTCATTTTAACCTGAAGCTTTCTTCTTGGGTCGCTATTTTCAATGTTTCTGAGTGTATATTTTTTCCGATCATTTTGACACATTTTTAAACTCATTGAAGGTGAGTACCACATCTAGAAAATCGACAAGAATTTCTTATAAATAAATAATAACACATAACTCCAACCATTTTAATGGTAGAGAGTTACTTTTCAAAACAACTGTTTACCAAAAATTGCGTTTAATTAAATTACAATATAAGATGAGAGTTTGGTAAAAGTATTTGATTTCTCTTCCAAACAAAAATCAACTTTTGCTTCTTTGATTAATGTAAATTGCAAGGCATTAGTTTTGTTAAGTTAGAACAAGAAAAGAAAAACCAAACGAATCTTTCTCAATGGATTTCATATTAATTACTGATAGTGAAGAACAAAAACATTAATACTGATTTTTAATCATTTGATCTATGCACTCAGGCTTGAACATGACGATAAATGCATTTAAAAGTAAATGAATAAATCACTCTCTTTAGGACTGAACTTGTAAAAAACTTAACAAAGGGAGAGGACATAAATGGAAGTTTCTAATTAGATTAAAATGTTAATGCAAAATCTATCACAGACTCTTACATTTGAAAGTAATGAAAGTTAAGTTTTAATTTGTTTCGATAAGGGAAAAAATAATGCTTAAAGAATATTACAAAATAGTACATTCAAAGTAAGGTAATTAAACTTCAAAGAAAATTGAAAGGCGCTCAGAACCCTATTTCTATGCTTGTTTTACTTCGTAGCAGAAGGATAGCGCTATATATTGTAAACATTTTACAATTAGAAAATAGTTTATTGTCAATGTAATCAATTGTTTTTGAATTTTAAATCACGGCTCTAAGTAAACATAATTTTTTTTATTTAATTTACTTTAATTAACTAAAACTAAATTTTAAAAATAATAGTAGGAATATTTTGTTAATTAAATAACTTTAACAGAATAAACTTCTGATTGTCAATTGCACATTACGTTACGTACACTCATAGCCATAAAAATTTGCACAAAAAAGAAAAAAGTCGTTAAAGTTAAATGACATTTTACATATGTATGTACATACTACTTAGATATAAGTAAAATATTAGAAAATCAAATAAAATTGATCATTTATTGCAGAAAAAAGTTCAAATAAACGGATCTTTTAGTACTATGTTGGACAGCCTGTAGCGCGAATGAACGATGCGAATCTAGCGGGCATTGAAGCACAGGTTTCGTATTATGCACTTAGATATCTCACACCACAGTTGCTTTATTCGTGCCTCTTGTTCTACCAAACTCATAGGTTGTCCTACTTGCCGTCCTAAATGATCCCAGATATGCTCGATTGGGGACAAATTTGGGAATCGAGTAGGCCATGGATGGGTGGCAATATGGAGGAGGTAGTCTTGTGACATCATTGATGTGTGTGACTGAACATTGTCTTATTCAAAAATGGCTCCTGGAAGCCCTGCCATGAGTGACAACACATGTGGTTGAAGGATGTTAGGGACGTATCGCTAAGCTGACGTATATTGAACCATGGATCAATATTTTGTAAGGTTGTTGGTCGTAAGAAATGAAACCTCATGGCATCACATCAGAATAAGGGGCTGTGTATCGCTGTAAAGTGAAAGCAGGATTGAAGACTTCACCACGGAGCCTCCACACTCAAACACAATTGTCAGCACTGCTCAAATTGAATCTATATTCGTTACTTAAGACGGCCTAGCTGTATTCCGTTTAAGCCCAATCACGTTGTGCGTGGCACCACTCGAAATGGAGGTATCGGTGGAACTATGTCTTTGGCAGAACACTTACTGGGCGCCGTGGTACCGTATGTCTTTCGGCCAGACGCTTTGCGATGGTTCTGAAGGACACAGAGACATGTAGTGTAGGTGATGCCGGCATCCTTAAAGTGATCAATCCGGCATTTGAAGCTATGCGTGCGTGTCGTTTGATTCCATGGTCTTCTCAACGACTGGCCTGTTAAAGGCGTCTTGGGCCTGTTCGCCGCGTAAATGCTGTTTCTTCTGTCCACTGGTCTAACACTTTCACACAATCAAATCAGAACGACCTACTTGATGATCTAGTCACCGAGCTCACCACCCAGCTTCCATTATCCCAATCATTCCATCACTCTGACAGCTGTTCATATTGTCTTCGATGGTAGTGTAACCACATGTCTACCTCATCGTTACATTTGAAAAAGATTAAGTCTACGTTTCATAAATTGTGGGGCGCACCCCCTTGGAGAGCGTTGCAACTCAACGAGGGGAGCGTGAAAATATTAAAAATGCGAAAAAAAAAGTTTTTTTTTAAAAAAAAATATTAATTTACCGGAAGTATTCAAACAAAATATATTCTGTCCTAATAAAAAATAAAGTAAACACACTGATATAAAACACTTATTAAAGTTTCAGTGCCCCACAATGTCTTTTATAATTAATTTTACATTACTAAGTTAATAACAAGTTTAATAATTACCAATGACCGCATGAAATTGCTAAAACTTTGTATAAAGTTATGTAAAAAAATAACACTTGATAATTTGTACGGTTTAAAATTCATGCCTTTACTGCCGAATAAAAGTTACGCGATTCGCTACCGAATACCACCATTTTCCACGTAAGCGAGCGTATGTAATGTTTTGAGGGGGAGCAGGTATAAAGAACCAAATAATCTGAAATAAGTAAATCCTTCGCGAACATTGTCAGTGTACTTTTATTGCATTCCAAAGACTTCGGAATAATTTTATGTATAGAAGTGCACAGAAAAGATTGTACGGATATACTTCCGGAGAAATATACGCTTTGCTGAGCGAGAAGTTTATACACGCCGGCGGAATTTAAGAGGTTTAAGTCGTATTGTACTTTTAGCGTCAAAGTATAGTATTATTGAATTCAATACATTGTTATTGTTTAAGGGAGACAAGATGAAGATTGTGATTGAATATTGGCTCGCGAATATTGAAACTTTCAGAAGCACTGAATTAAGTACAGTTAAACAAGTTCTGCTTTCCTGTTTTGTACTCCAAGGAGAACGAAGTTCAATGTTCTCTATCGGCAATACGTAATACGCAATTACGCTTCATTTCTAATCGTTCACATATCTGCCCTACATATACCTTCATGCCATATTTCATATGCCACAACTATTCTTTGGTGCAATGGAAATTTTGGTAAATTTCATGGCAATGAATGCATATATTCTGCTTATTATCACTTAATAGGATCACTTACTTTATTAATGTCATATTTGACTAAATGACTATCAATATGACAATCCAAAGCAATACGACAACTGTTGGTGACAAACCTCGTAGATTTTATAAACTCATAAAATAAAATGACATCGCTACAATTTTCCGAATGAACGTCAATATACAATATTTTTTTTATTTATATTTATTCGTTGCATGTTTATCTTTTTCATTTTATAAAAATTGCGCACGTTATTTAGCTAACAGCATCACAGGGACAACACTGTGAATAGAAAATATTCGTTAGCCCTATTATATAGACCAAACACTTGGTCAAATATCAAAATGCAGACCATTACTTTTGCGAGTTCCTTTCGTTTTGAATAATTTCATGAATCTTGTTTAAGTATAAATAGAGCGCATTCACTGAAGAATAATTTTTCTAATCCTATTCAATAATTACTATAATATATTTCCCTTGCACACTAACTGAAAGTAACAGTCTAAATATCCTTTAGGTCACTTATTTCCCTTTATAATGTTGTGGTTACCATTTTCGGAATCTATGAAGCAATTTGCTTAATAACATAAGTTAACACTAAATCGCCCGGCGATTCTTTTGTGCGAACAATGCTTGTTAAGAAGTAAACCTGATTTTCCTGAACGCCCATTCCTAATTGTTTCGAAAATATCAGACATATTAATGAAGGGAATTAATAATGCATATTCTACGGTCTTATGAAAAACTACACAGATCGGAGGAAAAGTGGAATTTACTGTTATACCTATGATATAAATAATTAAAACCAAGATAAAAAAATATTTTCAGGTTTTATAAAGAGAGTATTTCGGTTGTTTTACTAGATTGTTAAATATGAACGTTTCCTTCTATTAAACAAAGATTATTATAGGTATTGCATATTAAATTTTACAGAGATATTCTGTAATATCACATTTAAGCTACCTTAGAAATTTGAGCCAATCTATACATTTATTTTACCGCCTGTAGACAACGTTCAAATAGATGTGAAATGCTACGAAGCTCCATCTCTCTCTTGAAGAGATTAATAACCAAAGTTCCTCATAGCCCTTAACAATAATTAATTACCTTAGAATTAGTTAGCCATGTCTGAATTAATTGATATCTGAGCTTGAAATAAAATTTTAGACTTATTTAAATGATTTAAAAGTTGCAGTATACTTGCGGTTATAGTGATGAGTTATCTGGAAGACGGGAGGAAAGAGATGTATTTGCAGTCCCTCAACGTTGTTTGAATTACATTTTTAAAGAAACGATTTTGAAGAGAAATTCTCTAATATCTTCTTTTTCTGTTCCATTTATTCTTTTATATGCGGACGCTATACCAGTGAAATATCTACGCTATTTAGTTCTTTAAATACATTTTAACTTTACATTACAAGTCAAACAGTTAATGTCATTTGCCCTGTAGGCTTTTGTTAAGACCATAAAAATTACAGAATATTACAGTTCATTGTTCTCAGGGGTATGTGTAAAAATTGAAAAATAAGCTGAAGACTAATGCTGATCTTCCTCAAAAGCCAACTAAAAACGGACCACGAAAGATTGCACGCGTTACTTTTTGACACTTTCGACCTGTCTGTCAGCTATTTTATGTAGTATTAACGATATATCATGGATATGAAGTTCTTCTTAATTTAATGGTTTTAGATGCTGCACGGTTTTTATGATTTGTGTTATCTAAACGTAAAAGAGAACATTATACTAGGTGCATTTACTATCTGAATGGGAAAATATTTGTTGTATATTCTGATGTTCTATATTAAATATATGAATATCAGTAAAACTATTTCTCTACTATGTAGCGCAATTATTTTCCAATGAAAAAATTTCGCTGTTTAGAAACATTTGAATGAGAGAAAGATCGAATACTGTTTTTTCAGTCTTACAGTAATTGATAAATATCCCCTATTGCGAGAAAATTCATCTGATTTTAATTTTGCAATCTTCTTTATAGTCTGATCGAAATTTTGTGACGTAATTTGACGCGTGTAGTGTAGCCGTAAGCCATTTAGACTGGTAAATATTATTTTGATGTTCTTTAAATTTTAAGTAGAAGATATAACCAGTCACTTCCACCAATCTTAAAAGCACCATAGCTTCAAAGTCAATACAATGTATTTGTTGGATACAGAATTTAACGAGATTGTTATTTATATATATATATATATATATATATATATATATATATATATATATATATATATATAAACAATATGTCCGCTAGATTATAGACAGTAGTACTTACTTAATAGACCAATAGTAACCCTTATTTCAATATATTAGTCCCCAAGCTTATAAAACTTTTTTTTTGTAAAATAACAAAAAAATTTAAAACTTCACAACTTTTTATTTATTGCAAAGTATAAATTATAAGGAATATTTTTGTTTTACTATCTATCATAATTTGTTATAATAGATTGTATTTTGAAGTTTATTATTAGTATTAATTATAAATATTGGAAAGAAATATGGATATGTTTCATGTTCTAATTAAAGAGGTTTTTATATATAATGAGCTTTTTCTTCCTTTTTTTCGCATTTTGACTCATCTAGGGGGTTTCTCTATTGCATATTGATATTTTGTATCAATATTTTAAATACACTCTATAACAAAAAAAATGACGAGCAAAAAACGAGCTGTGCGATAGAGACCAAAATTGGTGGGTAGAAAGATCACGCATAAAATAAAAAATGATTATAATTTCAGAAAAATTGAATGATTATTTTCAGTTACATAAAGGGTGTTTTTTAGAGATATAGAACTTTCAATTGCAATAAAACAACGATGTATTATTCGATTGACATGAATTTTTTTATATTCGAAAAATAATATTGTGGCATTACATGTTAAATATGAACAAGCAAGACGTAGATTCGTCGAATGGGCCCAAAATGAGATTGCCGTTGTTCCCGATTTCCATAAGCGAATTTTGTTTAGCGAAGAAGCTCACCTCTGGTTGAATGGCTACGTCAACAAACAAAACTGCCGCATTTGGAGTGAAGCTAATTCACAAGTGTATGTCGAACCACCGTTACATCCAGAAAAACTGACTGTTTGGTGCGCTTTATGGGTTGGTGGAATCCTTCTTCAAAAACGATGAAGGCCACAACGTTGCAGTCAATGGTGATCGGTATAGAGCCATGATTACTAACTTTTTCATTCCTAAATTGAACAATCATGATGTCCAGGAGCTGTGGTGCCAACAAGATGGCGCAACATGTCACACAGCTCGTGCCACAATCGATTTATTGAAAGACACGTTTGGTGACCGCCTAATTTCACGTTTTGGACCTGTGAATTGGCCTCCAAGATCTTGTGATTTAACACCGCTAGACTATTTTCTGTGGGGCTATGTAAAGTCATTGATCTATGCGGATAAGCCACAAACGCTTGACCATTTGGAAGACAACATTCGCCGTGTTATTGACGATATACGGCCACAAATGTTGGAAAAAGTCAACGAAAAGTGGACGTCCAGATTGGACTACAACCGAGCCAGACATGGCAGTCATATGCCAGAAATGCGATTTAAAATGTAATGCCACAAGATTATCTTTCGAATAAAAAAACATTCATGTCAATCGAATAATACATCGTTGTTTTATTGCAATTTAAAATTCTATACCTCTAAAAAAACACCCTTTAGTTAAAAATAAACGAGCTCAGTAAAGAGATGGCCCACCTCTTCATGGATGCAAGCTGCCACACGATGTGGCAGAGTAAAAAAAAGAACTCTGATTGTCTCATAGCGGTATTTTTTTCAAAATTTGATCCAATTGTCGGGCTAGATTATCAACATTCCCTGATAGATTCAGTCGCCTTCACATCATATCCCAAACATGCTCGATAGGAGATAAATCTGACAATCTGGCTGGCCAAGAAATTATTTGATAAGCTTTAAGATAGTTCTTAGCAACAAGTGTGGCATATGGTTTGGCATTATCTTGCTGAAAAATAAGGCCAAGGTAAGGAAAAGGAACGGTAGCAAAACAGTTCTCAGAATGCAGTCGACGCACGTATGTGCTGTAAATGAGCCTCTAATGATGACCAAAGCGGTCTATCTTCAAAAGAAATTGCACCCATACCATAGCTTCTTGTTGAGGCCCTGTGTGGCGTGTAATTGTGAAAGCAGGATCAACACGCTGTCCTGGCCGTCTACAAACACGTCTTCAACGATCGTCAGGACACAGTTGGAAGCAGGATTCCTCACTAAATACTATACGTCCCCATTCAGCATGATTCCAACCTCATTTAGCCAATCACCACTCTAATCTGGCTTGACAGTGTATAGACGTGAATGGCATTTAACGTAAAAGTCGGTGCGAACGTAAATTTTTCTCTATCAGCCTAATGTTCATGGTGGACACTTGTGTGCACGTTGTGCGTCTAATGGTTGATAACGATGAATCAAGCGCTGTGACAGCTGATCTGACAATCAATCTGTCCTCATGATATGCTGTGTTCTTAAGTAGACCGCTACCATCATGACGCTGAAATCTGCCACTGCCCACCCATTCTTGCCAGCATCTTCTAATGGCCCCATTGCTTGGACCCATATGACGAGAGATTCCTCAATTTGCCCAACCTCCCTCTTTCATTCCAATGATACAACATTTTTCAAACTCTGTCAGATTCTTGTAATGAGCTTCGATCCTACGGCGAGGCATTTTTTTCAGTTACTTAAAAGTATTCTAAATCTCAATGCAACAGAAATTTTGACCATCAGATTGATAATTTCTTCTTATAGACACCTGCTGAGTGGGTAGTTTCAATGCGCTGTAGCTCCCACTATTCATTCGTTGGACACTAAATTTTAATCATTTGCATGTTCGGTTTAAATGTCTTTGCACACGCAATTTCATTACAATAGGGCGCCTCCATCTTGTTGCATCGTTTTCTTTGTTATAGAGTGTACTTGCTCAATCAATTCTATAACATTTATTTCGTGCTTCACTCGTGTTTATGACTTAAATCTGAATATGTATTGTGATTTCTTATGTAAAAATTTACTAATAAAGGCAATATTGTAACTAAAAAAAAGTTTTTATTTTAATTTGACCTCGTACTTTTAACTATTTTTGTAATGATCTACACTGTAAATTTAACTTTATGAAACTAATCAAACACAAAATTGTTGATATACAAATATTTTGTGGCATAGTTGTATAATTATTCTTATTATTTTAAGAGAAATTTCAATGTCAAGAAATATTCTTCCACAAATGCATATAAATACGGAATATAAGTAGCAATAGCGTTCCTTATCATTAATGCGCACAACTATTGTTACGAATTATGTATACAATAGTGACAGTAATTTGCATTTGGATAAGTAAAGCGCTTATATTATTCACCGTTATATTTATTTTATGTCAAAATTGTAATATTCGCAAGCAACGTCGTCCAGTACGTTATAATGGTGATTCAAAGGGAACTTGGGGAATTCGTGGTGATACAACCTAGTTGGCATCATTTTTAACGACCAAGTTTACGACCAATTTGGTGAATTGGACTACAGTTTTGGCGACACTGGTGACCACATTGGCAAGTTCATGACCTCATGGATACTTCTAAAAATTTGTGGAAAAATACACTAATTTCAAGACCTAAGACGTAAGCGAATCTTTCTGGAAATTTCTGGGAGTCACATAACTAGAGCGGTACCCACCGAAACGAGTTAGCACGGTTTTGACCATAGATTATTCAGTATTCTTTTTACTAGCGATTAGTAGTTTTGCTTTGACTGTGAAGACTAGCGATTAGCTCAGCTGTTGAGTAAGACGAGCGGTGCTTGTAGACAATCTTTTGCATACATTTATTTTAGAAACCTATAATTGTGTCTGTTGAAGGTGTGAAGACCTGAGATTTGCATATGCGTGCATATTCTTTTGCATACGTGTATTTTAGAAGCCGATAATTGTGTCTGTTGAAGGTGTGAAGACCTGAGATTTGCATACGCGTGCATATTCTTTTGCATACGTGTATTTTAGAAGCCGATAATTGTGTCTGTTGAAGGTGTGAAGACCTGAGATTTGCATACGCGTGCATATTCTTTTGCATACGTGTATTTTAGAAGCTGATGGATTGATTGATTGAATATTAACGTCGCACTGTTCAGCTACACGAGGGCTTTTGGCGACGGACCACGTAATTTTGAACCATGGTCAAGTGACGTGGATGACACCTGAGCTGGCACCCCCCTCTCCTAACTACCACACCACACCAACGGGAGGACGTTTCAGCTCTCGACAGATTTAACGGGCATCACCGGGTCTTTAGTGGTACTGGGCTCGAACTCGTGACAAAGCAAGCCACGGTCCGATACCTATACCACTCGGCTACCGCGGCCTTAGAAGATGATAATTGTGTTTGTTGAATGTGTGAAAACCTGAGATTTGCATACGCGTGCATATTCTTTTGCATACGGGTATTTTATAAACCGATAATTGTTTCTGTTGAATGTGTGAAGGCCTGAGATTTGCATACGCGTGCATAATCTTTCACACACGTGTATTTTAGAAATCGATAATTGAGTCTGAGTACTGTTGAATGTGTGAATACACCTTCTGAGATTTATTCCTCGAATATTACTGAATTCTGTATTTAGAGGATTACTGTTCTCACAATAAATTTTAATCACTATTATCCCTTTATCGGGCAGTGGCTAATACGTCTAGAAACATATATAGAAATTTTTCTCCAAGTGGATGATGGATATTTAGTCCATCCACCTGAGTTAATTAAAGGTAAAACGCATAAAAATCAATACAGCTAGCAGGACTAAAACTTTTTTTTACCTTTCATGTCCCCTGATGAGTAGTTAAAAACAGTGGTTCGCGATGTAAATCTACAGATAGTATTTTAATTACTATAAATAAAATTTCTGATTTTTGTTAAAAATTTCGACCTTTCTTAAGTATACATTTCTCTCATCTAAATGAATTAAGAAAATATGCAATTAAGAAAAAAGATTTTATTTAGGTTTTTGGAAAGCTTTTATAAGAGGCTAGAGGCTCTATCCACTGACCACATAGGACAGAAAAATGACCAAGAAATTTTCGCTCTTCTCCACCCTTAGAATCATGTTAAAATTTTGGGGTTTGGAAATGTAAACAAAATTTGTTTACAATATGTGGTACAAGATTCTCGGGATCGAAAACGTTTCATTACAGCTTTTCTGCTCGGAAACAGCGTTTGCATATTACAAAATGCTACAGTAAAAAGTACATCAAATTTAAGAAATAATTAATTTAAATTCTCAAAAATATTACTTTATTTCTATCCTTTTATACTAAACATAAATAAATATAAAATGTACATATATACTAATTTTAATCTATATTCTAAGTATTCTATTTATATTCTTAGTAAGTATATTCTATGTTGTACAATTATATTCTATTATATTATTCAATTACACTTACACTTTGTATTTAATTGTTATTGAAATAGTTATTACATACATGTTAATTTTTCTTAAAAAGTTAATTATAATATGATTAATTATTACTTTTCTGAAAGGTAAGTTAAATGTCCTAAGTGCGCAGTGGCTATAAAGTCTAGCCACCACTCAGGAAATAAACCCCTGATCAGATATCTATTTTTGTGAATAAATACTGCTTATAGAAGATAAGAACATTATATTTTTAAGCGGATTTGGTACCTTTTGAACTACTTTATTTCTTTCTGTATTTAAAAATTATATTTTAGCATTTTATATGTTTTTATTCAAGAAAATGATACGAGATGAAAATTTTTACATACTATTCACGTAATTTTAAAAGTTTTAATTTTTTGAAGAAAATTTGGACAATTTTCAAATTCTACTCTTTGTGTACTTATTAAATTTTTAACCTGGATTCTTTGTAATATTCTTATGGATGTTATAAACAACTTTAGGGATCGATTTTACAATAACTTAATTCGTTTTTCAGCAAAAAATAAAATGTTTATATGCATGCTAAAAATAAATGAAAAAGCCAATATCACTAATATTTTATTATCCTGGATCCCTTATTTTGTTATATGTTTTATATGCAACACACAAGAAAATAAAACAAGCTTTTATTTAAATGCTCTAAAAAGAATAAAATAAACTTTTCTTTTAAAACTTTTTTTTTTACTATCAACTTATTAAGTCGTTACACAATTTATGATATCAAAGCTTGTTCTGCGATTTAAATACTCGTATTTACTAAGTTAGAAAATTTTAAAAAATAAATCAATCAGATCAAGTTATTTAATTGGCATGTTTATCTATACACAGGTAAATCTAGCGACAAGCTCTTATATCATAAATTGTGTAACGAATTTATAAGTTGATAGTAAAAAAAAAGTTTATTTTATTCTTTTTAGAGCATTTAAATAAAAGAATTTGCTTTTTAAAAAAAAGTTGTTTTTTTTTTACTTTTTAGTTATCGCTGTACAGAGGTTTCCCAGTCTTTTAATCTCATTCAATGCATTATTGTTGCAAGGTCGTTTGTCAGCTAATTTTGAGCAGTCCATCTAAGGGGTACTCAAACTTTTTTCCCGCTAGGCCACATATTTATGATATATATTTTACTCGGGCCGCAACAAGAGGATAATAAAAAGGGGGATAAACACTGTTAGACCAAAAAACAATATTGGGCAATGCAAAATTAATAAAAATAATAAAACTCATTTTTTTTTACTATAATATTATATTAAAAACGAAAACGCCCTTTTTTTAATCCGTAATTTTAAACCAATTTGTTTTTAATGTTTGTGCAGCGTTTGGATAATACTATTCTACAAATGAATAAATATTTTCTTGCGATTTTATTTATAAATGATGAAGTTTTTAAATGTTTTTTAAAGTTTAAGTATTTTTTGAAAAAATCGTAAAAAAACAGTTTTAGACATTTTTCTTTCTAAATGACTAACTCTAAAAGAGAAAAGCCTAAACTTTCATAGGGCATAGTACCGATTCAATAACATAAAAAAAGTCATACAAAAATATTTAGAAATCATTTTCATGAAAATGCATCGATTTTCGAATTGTAAAAAATGGAAAATATAATTATTTTTTAAAAAGAATTATACCGTATCGTGATGAAATAAAGTATCTTCTCGATTAAGTAATTATTGTTTGTCTCAGTTTGAATGAAAGAATAACATAGTTTTTGAAAAATGGTAAAAAAATCGGATTTGTTTTAAGCTCAATCCAATATGTTGCTTTGCAGAATAAAAAGCTAACAAGTTTAAAAGGTTTTATATTAATGTATTTTTAACTATTTGCGATATCACAACTTAAATTATCAAGACATGCATTATCATCCAAACTAAACGTGTATACAAAATTTCAGATGAATCGGTTGAGCTTCGAATTTTAGTTGCAAGATTCTACCCGAACATTTTACATTGCAAGTTAATTAAAAACTTGCAAAATATAACATACTTTTTGTACGCATACATTATGTAAGTGTTGTAAAATATCCCGTGTTTCGAATCAAATGGATTTCAAAAATATTTTACACGAAAAAATAAAAATAGGAGGCACGGGTCATCGATCCCCGCACGATAAGCGAGTGCTCTACCATTTGAGCTACGCCCCCGATCCACACCTTCGTTATTGTAAATATGCTCGCTTTAACAGCTGAAGAAGTTTCTTACAGAAACTAGGCCGATATTGGAATATAAATTGTCAAAACATGAATTGTCATCCAAACTAAACGTGCATACAACATTTCAGCTCAATCGGTTGAAGACATCAGCTTCAAAATTGAGTTGTACGATTCCCCCCGAACAAATGACTTTAATTAATATCTTTAAAATAATTGCGATATCGGAATATAAATGATCAAAACATGCATTTTCATCCAATCTAAACGTTTATACAAAATTTAAGCTATATCGGTTGAAGGCATCAGCTTCAAAATTGAGTTGCAAGATTCCACCCGAACATTTTCTTTTGCAAGTTAAATAAAAGCTTTTAAAAATGGAAGTGATTGGTAAATAGTTATGGAAGGAGTAGCATTTTGGATGCACTAATGTTTCGAAAAACACAAACTGAGAAAAACCACTTTAAAGTTTATAATTCTGAAAAAAATATAATAAGCTTAAATAAACTTAAAATATCATTTTAAAATATTAGTTACATATTTTTCTTAGAAAAATTTTTTTTCGTATTTTTTCAACCCATACATCTTTATAAATGATCAATTTTAAGAAGGTATTAATTGCGCAAGAAAATTCAACAAAAATGTTACTTTTTTTTTGTGTTACGACAGAAAGTTTAGTTTTTTTCTTCACACAATATCGATTGCATTTGTATGAAAAACATATCAGGAATAAGAACTAAAATTCTGAAATCAATAATATAAAATTCCTTAATTCAAATATTTTACAAGCACACATTTCACAAGGAAGAAAAATTACATTATTCCATTGCCTCGGAAATATTCTGCTTTTTATATTACACATTCTTTTTTATAGATATTATTTATCTTTATAAAATATATTTTTTTTATTATAACGCATCTTTTAGCTTTTTTTCTAAAAAGGGAGCGTGGCCAAATTGCCTAATTTGTTTTCAAATGAAGTTCTATTTCTAACTTTCCGATTTGCACAAGTGATATATAAATCGAAAGATAATAATGCAAAAAATAAGATTAAATAAAAATTAAAAAAAAAAGATAGGTCGGTCATTTTGTGGGGTACCAAGTCCTCTCAAGTACTTTATAATAGAAAAAATAATTTTAGATTTGTGCCTGTTAAAGGGTTAAAGAGCTGCCTTGCATTTAGTGACTGGTTTACATAAAGTCTTTGAACCCCGATCACCGTAACGCTATAAAACCTCTAACATTGTTTTTATACAAAATTAATGATTTTATTTTGTCCATTGATAAATATTTAACAAACAATAATACTTATAACATGGTATAATTTTGCAAAAGCTAATTCTACTTATATGTATGATTTCGTATACATTTGAATGTCAAATAAAGCAGAGGAACATAAAAAATATTTTATACTCATATATCGAACGTGCTCAATCATAAGCAATTACCCAAAATATGATACATCAGATTGTTGGAGAAATTTTCATACCATAGTTCAGAGTTTTTCAAACTGAGGGGCGCGCCCCCCTTGGGGACGTGATAACTCTAAGAGGGGGTGCTAGCATATTAAAATGTCGAAAACAAAAGATTAATTAAACAATTAATTTACTGAAAGTAAATAATCAAAATACTTTCTGATATAATAAAACATAAAATATACATTTACACTGATATAATACACTTATAAATGTATCAGTACTGTACAATATATTTTATTATTAATTAAACAATGCTAGGTTAAGAACAAATTTGATAATTATTAGTGACCTCATGGGTTTGTATTAATTATTATTGTTGTGAATAATAATAATTGTTTGTATTCTTGATAATTTGTACGATTTATAATTAATTCCTCAACTGCCATTTAAAAGTTATGCGATTCGCTCCCCAATGCCTCCCCGTGTATACGAGCGTATTTTGATGTTTTTTAAGGGGAGGAGAAAAGGAATAAATCAGCAAATCCTCTGAAAAAAGTAAATCCTTTCTAAACGCTGCCACATTCATTTTATTGTATTCCAAAGTTCTCGGAATAATTTTATGGATAGCACTGCACCGAAAATATCGTAATTCGGAAAGACATATATATACGTCCAGAAAAATGGTATGTTGACCAAGTACGACGTTTATAAACGTCGGTGGTACATACAAGGTTAAAATCGTATTGTATCATTAGTGTCAAAGAACAGTATTATTGAATTCATTGTTATTGTATGAAGGGGGTGTGCGATGAAAATGATTGAATAGTAGGTCACGTATATTGAAAGTTTGAGAAGCACTGCCATAGTTGAAATACGGTCATTTTCAAATGAGAGAGAGAGAGAGAGAGAAGTGAGCAAATTACTCATCATCTATTTCAAGAACATGAAATCTTTCATAAACGAACTGAAAGTGTTTCGAGAAACATTTTATCTGTTTTTGATGGGCAAGCAAAAGAGCCTACATAATACACTGGTGTGCAAAACTTAAGCAACAATGTAAAAATTTAGCAGATAGCCATGAATATGGCTTCATGAAATATGGCTAGAAGAAATCACCTGGATGACATCACACGTGGAAGAATGATCGGAAAGCTGGAGGAGGGGCGTACCGTCACCAGTGTAGCTGCAGAGTTCGGAATCAACAAAAGTGTCGTTTCGCGCGCTTGGAAAACGTTCCAAACCACAGGTACAGCTGTTATAAGGGTTGGTGGTGGCCGCCCGAGGTTGACAACTGCAGAGGATAACCGATATATCATCCTGCAGGCGAAAGAGGCCGACGGCAGTCAGCAAGCGTCATTGCTCAGCAACGGGGAAAATTGTTGCTGTTTACTGTGGCCAGACGCCTTCACAATCGGGGCCTATTCGCCTGCCGTCCTGAATGCTGCCTCCCGTTGAAAGTTGACCACCGTCACCACCGTTTACAGTGGTGCAGAGAGCACAGAAACTGAACAAATGATTAATGGAGTCATGTTCTCTTTACGGATGACAGTCAGTTCAGTGCCAGAAGAAAATCATAACGCGTTTTGATTTGGAGAGAGATCGGGACACGGTTTTATACCAGTAACATCAATTAAAGACACCATTACGGTGGTCCTGGAGTTCTTGTATGGGGAGGCATTATGCTGTTCGGGCGAACTGAGCTCCACATTTTCGATAGAGGGTCTGTAATCGGGGATCGCTATTGTGAGGAGGTACTTCTTCCCCATGTGCGTCTGTTCCAAGGTACCATTGGTCCAGACATCATTTTTATGGATGACAATCCACGGCCACATCGGACTCTTGCTGTTGAGGAGCTGCTGGAAAGGGAAGATATCAATCGAATGCTTTGGCCAGCGTACTCCCCAGATTTAAATCCCATCGAACATGTGTGGGATGCTTTCGGGAGACGTATTGCAGCACGCTTACATCATCTGGAGAACACCCAAAAACTCAAACAGATGCTGATTGAAGAATGGGTATTCCTACCGCAAGAAATGTTGCACCAGCTGGTTCTGAGTATGCGGAGACGGCGCAAAGCAACCATTGCAGTGAGGGTAGGGCATATACTACATTAAGGAACATCTGCTTGTTGTTCTTCCTGTTGGATAGACCATCATGAGTCACGATACTGTGCGTTCAATAAAGCTTGATTTTGTTTGATTCCATACCGTATGCATTGTATTCCTTTTTCAGCGCCGATGCTTTCGTCAGCCTCTACGTGCATAATACTCTCCCTCATTTCTGAATTCCATGTCTCTCAGATGAGTTTTCGTGAAGTTATAGCAATAAACCCACCTGTTGCTTACGTTTTGCACACCAGTATATATATATATATATATACATATATATATATATATATACATATATATATATATATATATATATATATATATATATATATATATATATATATATATATATACTGGTGTGCAAAACGTAAGCAACAGGTGGGTTTATTTTTGTTTTTGACATATAATACATATTTCTTTCATATATATATATATATATATATATATATATATATATATAAATTTTCATAGAAATTCAGCAGATTAAATACTTACATCAAACTATTCACTGCCAGTTTCTTGTGAAATATTATGTTCGAAAATATTCTGAGGATTTTTTTATAAGTATTTAAGGTATCCAACTTTATGCGACAACTTTTTTTAAAAAAAATGGTGGTGATGGTATTTTTTTTGTCTGGTTTTTAGATTTATTTAGTACATTTTAGAAAAATATGCTAAAACTAAGATGAGAAAAAGAAATTATTAATACTAAAATGTGAAAAAGAATTTGTAACAGTTTACAAAACATTACATAAACGAGCCCATTCTGCACAAAACGTTTCTAAACTAATTTTCAATTTTGATATGCTGCTTTGCTATTTATTTTTGAAACGACATTCAGGATAACAGATATTTATTTTTTACAAAAACTACAGCACTGTACCTTGGTTATTATATGAGAAAGTGCTTATAAAACGTGATTATATCCACTTAAGGGACTGAAAATTTTGGAATAAAACATTTATTGATAAAGCTGATTGATGAAATACTTCTATTACACAAAAATTTTCAGTTAATTATTTTCAAAACTTTTTGAGTAATTCCTGTCTTTAAGCGTTTTCAAAAAAGCACATTTCGAGAAAAACGCATTTTAATGTATGACATCTTGCTTGAAATAATGTGACATCTGCTTTTTTCTAAAGCACTTGTAGTTTTCGTTCTAGTAAACAAAAAATTATAAATTTGGAATTATTATAAAGCTAATAAGATGGCCTATAAAATGGAATTTATAAAAAAGTTGTCTATTTTTGGTGAAATTAACAATTTTGGGGTAGACTGATACTTGAATTGAAATTTTATTTCTCTGTTTGCAACTGTTTTCATTAAAGAAACCTAAGTATACCTGTCAAAGGAATAAACGTAGTAATTAAATATGATTTTTTTCCATAAACAATTATTTTAAAAGATCAGCTTAAAATACACGCAATTCTTTCAAGTTTTCAGTATGCTTTTGAGTGTTAAAGAACTAATTTAAGCGTTCTACACTTTACTCAAACCATTTCTTCAATTCCTTTTCTCTCCATTTCCATTTCCTCTATTCTGGAAATAAAAAAAAATTTTCTGGTATATTCATTTTAAAACTAAGCTTATATTCATAAACTTGTTGTAAAATGTACTTTGTCTAAAAATTATAGAAAATTTTTGCATTTATCTTGAAGTTCCATTCTTTATGTTTGTACATTATGTGATGTCTAACTGCTTAGTTTTACTCGCAGTTTGTATGTGAGATACTTTGATAAAAATATCAAAAAGATGTTTCTTAATTTTGAGTTGATCGTTTTCACATTATTTGGTCCAATCGTATTTATCATTAACACTTGTTTTCATAAGCAGTGAAGTGTGCTAGAATTAATCAAACGCGAAAATTTAGTCTATATTTAGTAATTTCAAACCGTTAGAATTTTAAATTTATATTTGTAAGTTGACTTAAAATAATTTCATCTTGTTGAAATAATTTCCTCTAAAAATTCATGGTTGAAAAATTTTGTTAAGTAACATCACGCTTAAACTTATTTTTAATACGATAAATTCAAAAAGAGTTGAATAAACACGGGTTCTTTGTATGGCATTTAAATAAAAATTTTCGTGTTAAATATTTTCAAAAAGTTTTCCTTTAAATTAATTCTACTTAGGTTTCAAAATAATCAGAATCAAAAACATATGTCTCTTCATACAAAGAAAGTTTTTCGTGATGCTCTAATAAATTTATTTATGCATGAGGTGTAGTTAGTAAAAATGTGCCTTAAAAATTTGAGTTTAGAAGAAGAGGAATGCCAAGAGCGATTTGTCTTGGGAGTCCCTCCCTATTTTCCCGAAAAATCAGCTTACTTCATAGATCGCGATATTATACATGTCTCCAGTAATTTCCTGAAGCATCCATTTTACCATCAAGTCACCCAAAATTATAGCCAACATGGTTGCAAACTCGCCAAATTATGCAAAGATGAAAATTTTCAAATAATACAATTATTTTTTCCCTGCTTACAGTACACTGAAAAAATAGAACTACATAATAAATGAAAAGGGCAGTTTAACAGTTTCATCAACAACTATGAACAGTTAAATAATTTGTACAATTGGGCCTGTTCACCTTTAGGCTGAAATAGGGTACCATTTTGGTTAAAAATTGTTAATTGTTTTCAATTATTATTTTTATTGTTGTAGTTATTATTATTATTTCTATCCAAAGAACTTTTCAAAATCTTGATAAAGACGACCATGGTAGACCAGAGTTTATGGTCATGAAATTTGTTGTCGGCACTGATCCAGTTTTGCCACTTTTTTGCATAAATAATTATATTAGAGTATTAACTATTTATCAGAAAAGATGACAAAAAATTAATGAAATATTTGACTTTCCTGGAAGTACTAAAGACTTTTTTAAAAAAATTTAATTTCCGGATGAAAATTTGCAAAACAGATTACCGTATTTTAGAGAAATGAACAAAAAGTATATATTGCGCTCAGGAAGACTTCCCCTAAAGTTTTCATGCATCAGTAACCAATTGATCATGTCCACCGCTGCTATTGCTGCTGTAGAATCATGAGATTTAATCTCGATGCCACTGAAGAACCATATTTTGGCGCAATTGGACACTTTTAATCACACAAAAATCGAATTCCTTGGGTTGGTATGATGTAGGTTTGATGAGTTAGATACTAACTTAGAGGATTTCGTCCTAGTTCTTTGACGATGCATTCAAATATTATGGCTTTTCATCATATTATACACAACCCATTTTCATATTCTTCCCATTTTAGGGAGTCACCAAAAGCGAGGTTTTATGCCAATAATTACCATTGAAGAAATCCTTCATTCTCTTGGACGACGTAAAATCGAAAAACTTATATTTACTATTATTTCAGTAAAAGATAGTAAAAATTCATCAAAATCTCTTGCAACATTCCACGTTTAGGAACTTATTTCAAACAAATACTTTTTTCACGCTTTTTACATAATGAACACGGACTAATCGTAAGATTTTTTTTAATGAATTTTCCCAGATACTATTTTTAATAAATGTTTCATCCTTATCACTAGTCCAAATCTTTTTGTGTTAACAGAAAACTTCTTTTAAAATAATTATTCAATAAGTCACTTAATCTTTTTAAAAAAATTAGTGTTAATAACTACTTACTTACCTTTCTACACTCATGTCCATAAATTAAGAATAATGAAGTTCAGGCAAAGAAAGAGACAGACGCAAAATAAATTTGACTTATTTCCAAAGTCTATTTATTAAACAAAAGGTAAAGAGCAAAAAAAGATACTATATGTTTGACATAATTAATAAAAATTGCGATTTTTACTCCCTGGAGCAAATTTAAAAAAAGAACCTACTTACAAAAAACAGTATAACATGGTTAGTATGATGGTTAATACAGAGTATGTCACCCGGACGATGCAATATAGGCCTTACAACGCCTAGGCATGCTGAGTATCAAATTATCAATCTGATCTTGGGAAATATTACACCACTCATCAAGCAATGCCCTCCGAAGTTCCAGTAGACAGGTGGGAGGAGAAAGGGCTGCAATTCGTTAGCCAAGCATATCCCACACATGCTCTATTGGATTCAAGTCCAGTAAGTATGCTGGCCGATCAATACGGGTGACATTCTCCGAGTGAAGGCATTCGTATACAATGTTTGCACGGTGACGACGGGTGTCGTCATTCATAAATAGAAATTCAGCACCCATGGCGCCCCGAAACAAACGTACATGTTGTTTCAGAATAACAGCCCGATAGATGTGGTCTGTCATCGTTACACTCTGAACATGCAGGTCAGTTCTGGAACCAAGAATAATTCCTCCCCAAACGAGCCATCCTGTACCACCGTAACGGTGTCGTTCTTGGTGGTAACGGGTACCTGGCCCTCTCCATATTAAAATCCGGCGAGAATAAGACTGTAGATAAACCTGGACTCGTCGGAAAACATCCCACAAGACCACTGTTGTGGTGTCCACAATGCATGCGCTCTACTCCAAGTTAATCGCAGGCGACAGTGAGTTGCGGTAAGTGGAACACAGCATGGAACAGTAAGGAATGGTAAGTGGAACGGTAACATGGAACGGTAAGTGGAACACAGCCTACGAGCATGTAGACCAATGTGCCCTAAGCGTCTGTACACGGTCTGCCTTGAATCTGTCGTACCAGTAGCTCAAGAGAGCTGACGAGACAGGTCTGATGCTGTGCTCCATCTGTTTCTTTTTGCAGTAACTGCCAAATACCGGTACTCATTCGGCGTTGTAACTCGAGGGCGACTTGTGCTTTAACATCTACTCACATTGCCATCATCTTGGAATCATTGCCAAAGCCTGGAAATGACAATCTGGGCGATTCCAGGTTCCTCGGATACTTCCAGCTGGGTACGTCCACATTCCAGTCGTCCAATAATTCCACTTAAAAAGTCATCCAAATGCTTCCTTTGTGCCATGATTAGGCGGTTATTGCACTGAAAGGCTTTTAAAGCGATTGTGAACAATTTTTCTTCTTTACCACAATTCCTTATATACCCCTCTTTTACACTCTCGTCATTGTGACGTACTATCCGCGTCATCTGGTGGTTTCCTGTAATTTGAATATTCTTCTTGAAGATGTGTGTGGTAATTCTACAAGTGAAATTTTTATTTTAGAGTTTAATTTCCGTGTGATTCTGAACTATCCTTAATTTATGGACATGAGTGTAAGATGTTTCCTGTTTTAATATGTTTGAAAACGTAGATTGTCTATTAAAAATTATGTCTTTTCCTGCACACTTTATCACCTATTTTTTTGCATACACTATTTCCAGAGTAGAAAGCTCAGTTAAAAAATTCCAGATATATTTAACTGATCAGTTGAATTTCAGGATACTTTTCTGGTATTTTCTTGGACTTTAAGAAACAAAATATATCAGTTCATTTAATTATTTGAAATTTTACATAAACAATTAACAATTATACTCAGTTTAAAAAGATGTTCCGTAATTAAAACTTTCTAATGTTTAGAATTTGAACAGATTTCCCTAACTTTGACATTGTTAGAAATTAGTTTCTTTCTTTTTCTTTACAATTCAGATATAAATCTTACTATAAACCAGTAGTACAAATTATGTAGTTGTTAAAATGTATTTTAAATTATTATAGTACCTTTGTTTGCTGTGGTGTGAGGATTTATATACGCATAACTCACATTAACAAAACAACAGCTTTTTTTAATACTTTCAATCAAATGATATCAACCTTTGATTTGGCTAAGAGAAGAAAGTCAGCAGATAGTACTTCTCAATAAATACAAGCATTCGGCAGAATTTTTTGTTCTCGAAAACGAAGTTTTCAATTCCTTTTTCTGAAACACTGAAGATTCAAATATAAACATTGTAATCTAATAACATGTTCAACCGCTATCTTCTGTTTTTGTCTCCGTCCTTTCAACTCAATTCATTTGACTTTAAACTGCAATTTTATTTTGCATAAAGTACGAACTTTTTGAAGAAAGAGATTCACCAATCAAACCATTTCTTTAAAGTATTTCTTCTGGAAGATTAGTGACAGAATCGAAGAAAATCCACAACAAAGGGCTATAAAATCATTTACTTATAGATATGTGATTTGAATCAGGTAGAATGTATTAAAAACAAACTTAATTATTTTCATTTAATCCAAATGCTTAGATTTAAGTACATTAAAGTAACAACAACTTTCGAAAAGAAATGTTCAAGAAGAAATATTCTTAAAACAAACTATCTTCTGTTGTATATTAAAGCAAGAACTCGAAGTAAAAGAAAACACTTTACAGATTTCCACATTTTAAAATATCACCTTAGCTATTCAATTTAACTTCTTTTTAGTATAATTTATCATTATTATCATTTAGTTTTTTTAATGCCAAGTACTACGTTATGTTCAATTTTAAGGTAAATTAGCTTATACAACACAGCATAAGGGGTTTCTTAGAAAATAATACAAAACCTATTTTTACAGCGATTTATTTATTCTAAGGAGAAATTAATTACATGATTAAAAATATTTTTCACGGTCTTTTAACGTTTTTATATCAATAATACTTTTATTTAATCCATAAATATTTATTTTTTTAATATGATTATACCTTGTTAGTAGCTTATCGTATTTTTGAAGGGGGGCACATTTTCTATGCATACAATTCTTGGAGATAAGCTCTGATCCCTAAAGTAACTTTCCCTGATATTGGTCACACATTTTATTGAAATCCAATTTTCCACTTTAAAGAAAGTGTGATTAAAGAATAATATTGATTCCGAATCCTTTAATTCGAAAAATTAATTTCGAATGCTACGATAAAATTTCGATTTTCTTTAAATGAAATATTTTAAGGGAGGATGTATCTATATAATTTAGTGGAATTTTTCCTTTTTTTTTAGTAGTATCATTTAAATGATTTATTTCATTTAAGTACATCGATTCTAATTGCTTAACAGCTTTGCTGTTATTTCCATTTACATCTCAAAGATATTTGGAGAAAATGATAAATGCTATGAGATGACTTAAAAGGGATATCACTTTATTTTCTGGTATTTATTTATTATTAATACAGATTTTTATAAAAGTATTTTTAAAATAAAACGATAATTATATTGCCTTTAAATGAAAACTTCTAACGAAATGTTCTGTAATAAAATAAAAATATTATGAGAAATATTACGTAATTAACAAATAAGGTGCAATAATTAGTGGAAACATTAAGATAATTTTCTTAAATACATTTACCTCACATTTATGATATTGTATGTTGTTTTTATAAAGGTTAGCAATTAAGTTATCTTTTTCTGTAGGTGTTGAATTAGTTTGAGCAATAAATATTATCCAAGGCAGTTTTCAGTTACAATACGCTTGTTAACTAAACTTAATGTAAAATACGTTTGTATTTTTTTTCAAAGTATCATTAACTGGTTTAGCTGACTTGTGGGAAATGTAAAAATGAAGAAGAGTTTAGATAATATTTTGATTAGTGAAAGAGATGTATCGAAAAACTTTTCTATTTTATTTAACATATATTTCACTGTAGCTTTAAATATATATAGATCACTTACGATATCATTGTATGCATTATCAATTGAAAATTTAATAGATGAAGAAAAATGAATAATTTGATAAAAACAAGAAGTAATAACAGTGCGTTACTTATGTTGTCAAGAAGTATAAAAAAAAAGAAGAAAAAGAAAATTTTCTAAGTTGTGCAAAATGTTTCTTGAAATTTCTCTCTGAAGATTTTTAAGAATGAGGGCAGAGTGGATTGAAAATTTACTTAGTTTGTATGAATTTAAAAAAGAAATTCGCACTAAAAGAAAGAAATACAAAACATAAAATTCCTGTTAAATATTAAAATTTGTTTACAATGTGTTATGCAGAAGGATTTTGAAAACTTGTAAGTTACAGTAACGGTTACCTGAAATGAGACAAATAGTGATTATAGTATTATTTTATTTCGACATTTGATTGCAATTAAAAAAAATCAACATTAAGATTTTCAGGATTTTTTTTCCTTCACAGCTAAAAATAATATGTTTTGTTGGAGACAAACATTTAAATAAAAATTCGCATTGTCATTCACAAAGTTTGCATCAAAATATTTTCTACGTATTTAAAAGAAAATATGATTAATCCTCTTAAATTCAATTAAATTTCTAAAGAATTCGTATTATTATTTTGTGTGAATTTATATTAAGCTTGCGCCTATAAAATGAAAGAACTTACACGGCCCTGAAAGGATGAAAAAAAATCAAAAGATTTGTCGATTTCATTTTTGCTCCGTTAAAAATATATTTAAAAAAACTGAGAAGAGAGAGAGAGAGAGAGAATTTTAGTTTAATTGTTCATGTTCTATATTTTCTAAAAAGCATATTACAATAGTGAGCACATCCTATAAATACGAGCAAAGGCAATATTACGAATGAAGAAAAAAAAAGAGTTTCATTATCGTGGCACTATAAAGTAAAACGAGAGCTATTGGCGACGGACCTCGTAATTTTGCACTTTGGTCAAGCGTCGAGAATCACGCAAGAGCTTCCTCCCCCCTATCCTGACAACCACGGGACTACATTGACCAAACACAAATTTAACGTGCATCGACCCTCTCTACTCTGCGGGTCTTCAGCGTCATCATGACTTGGACCTGTGATAGTCCTATCATGAGCTACTGACCATTAGCACTTGGCTACCAGCCCCCTATATTACGAGATAAGTGCTTCACCTCCTCTAAAGCCACACACTATCAACAAGAATTCAGACATGGTATTCTTAAAATGCATTAGTTGGGTTATGCAACGATATTTGTGGCATATTAGAAAGCGTGCTTTATACCATAAAAATGTTTCTTAAAATCATTTTTACAAAATTTGTAAATACCATTTGTAGAACTTACTTAAATGTGTCCCTTATAAATTACTAAATATAATTAAAAGATGTACCGAAAAATCCGGCATATAAGGTGCACATATACATTCAAGCTGCATTTTTTTTTAATTTCCAGGTATATTCGCCGTATAATGCGTACCCCATTTTTACTAAGTAACATGAAACACACAAGTATGCAATGCTCTTATGTTTTGAAGTTATTTTTTCGAGTTATTATTCCAATCTTGAGAAAAAAGTAGCATACTTTCAGAACTCTCTACGACCCTTAAAGTTCATTAAGTTTGTCATTTCTTTTAAAGAAACCGTATTTTTATTTATACAAAAGTCTAATTTCTTTAGGCTATTATTTTTTTTATTTTTAAAGCTATCATTTTTATACCCGGTGTATAACGTGCACCCGTATATTTCGGTATCATTTGTTAACTTAAAAGTTCGCGTTGTACGTCAGAATGTATGATATTTGAATCCTAATAGCTTTGCTTTACTTACAAAGTCTTAAAACAACAAGTATTCATATATTTAATAATTGATCTAAAAATAAGAGGGTGACATTTTTTTTTATACATATATATAAATAAAATTACATCAATAGAATAACTGATTGTTTCTAATACAGAATTAATTCTGTTAAATGACTGCGATGAAGTAAAAATAATTTCAAACGATAAAACTAAAAACGACAACTACGATGAATTAAGATAAAGAAAGGATACACAAAATAAAAGAGGTACAACAGCATATATAATTCCCGGAAAATAATTTAATCATTAAAAAAATATATGTGGAGAGAAACTAAAGCGGATCTTAAAACTACGCAGATTTAAATTTTTATCGGAGTTTTTTTCTTGTACATGCAGCAATTTTTTCCCCTTAATTAAATAGTCTGATTGAAATTGTTATAACTGATGCGAGAAATATGTATTTCATTAGATATTCATGATTAGCAAACGTATCTGTACGACAATGGAATGTCATATTTCTTTTCCAAAACTAGAGTTGAGAATCCCCTTTTATCTACTTTCTGACGTCTTGATGACACGAACCAATAAGTAAGAGCTTTTCCGATGTGACGCTTATCCTTCACAGAAAGGCTTTTCTTCTCTTTCAAAATCCACATTCCGGAAAGGACGTCTTATCCTCCTGACATACATCATTCCTCCTTCTTCTTTTCATTCCTCTTTTAACATTATAAGCTAAAAAAATATAATGATACTTCTAAAATCTGTCTCTCTCTCTGTAATTCTGTCTTCGATACTCCTGGGACTTGACAGCTATATAAACTGATGAGATAGGTTCCTAAGTTTTTATGGTATCCGACTACGTTCGAAACCGTGATTTTAAAAAGGCATATAAATGGATAATTTTCATGATATTTAGTGTCACTTAGATTAGAGTATATGTATAAAATTCTTTTAAGGACATTTTGACAAAAAATGTATTTAAATACAATATTTTGACAAAAAATAACTTAGAATAATCTTTTTTCCAAATGTTCTCCTTTTGTGAAAAATGCTTCTATTAGAATAATATTTTGCCTTTATATAGCTCAGACCTTTTACAGAGGCTCAACTAGAAGCTTTGAAAAAATCACATTATATTCAGAGTTAATACCAATTGTAATAATTATTCGCTTTTTTTTCTTAAAATTGCTCCCCTCTGTTGTCGTAAAATATCAATAAACCCACTTCTAAGTTATATATTACAAAAATTCTAGTTGAATCTCTGAACAGAGCTCTGAGCTATATACAGGCAAAATATTATTCTAATAGAAGCATTTTTCACAAAATGGCAATATTTGGAAAAAAATTATTCTAAGTTAATTTTTTGTCAAAATAATGTATTTAAATATTTTTTGTCAAAATGTCCTTAAAACAAATTTATGCATATATTCTAATCTATGTGACACTAAATATTATGAAAATTATCCATTTATGCGCTTTTAAAAATCACGGTTCCGAAAGTAGTCAGATACCTTAAAATGCTATCCGTGTTAAAAATATTACATTAATTCAGCGTTTCCCAAACTGTGGGATGTGCCCCCCCCCCTATGGGGGTATGATAACCCTTCCAGAGGAGCGCGAGCATATCGAAAGGTCGAAAATAAAAGTTTAAAATTTACAAATTTATTGAAAGAAAGCAAAACAATATATATTTTGATATATAACAAAAGTAAAATACACATTTTTATACTAATAAAATATACTTATAAATGCATCAGTACTGTGTAATGTATATTTTATAACTAATTTATCAATACTAAATTAAAAACAAATTTCATAATTACTAGTGACACCCATGAGCTTGTTATATACAAAATTATATAAAAAAATTAATACTTATCGTGATAATTCGTACGGATTTTAATTAAAATCATTTTATAGCTTTACATCAAAGTACATTATTATTGAATTCAGTACATTTTTATTATATGCAGGGGGGCGTGATGAATATTATGATTGAAATTTGTGTCGCAAATGTTTAAAATTTGAGAAGCACTGCGTTAATTGATATTATTTCTTTCCTGTATATATTCATATTCATTAAAATTTTGGGTAAGTTTGTATCACTGAAGAGAAAACAATAATTTTTTGTAGAATTCTGTTTCACGTTGAAGGAAATGAATAATTTTAAGAATATCACCTATAATGTGATTCAGCAGTAAAAAGTAATTAACTAATTTAAAAATTTGTTTTGAACACAAATTTGCCGCGTGTTTAAAGTATTCTCTATGAAAATAGGTGGATGCATGTTGAATACTTAAGTCCAAGTTGTTGTTGTTTTTTTAAGTTCGCAGATTGAATTTCAGTTCGGGTTTTATCTTCATGAACTGATGGCACCTCAAATGCATAACGTTGCCAACAGCCTTCATTATTTAACATCCTTATTTTGAATTATTTATTATTTACAAAATGATCTCATTTCATCATTGTTTTCTGATTATGAACTTTCATTTTCCGTTTATAAATTATTTCTTTTAAATGCTTAAAACTGTCTATATACAAAAATGCCCTTGTGGGGAATTTTCGCACTATATATATGTATATATATATATATATATATATATATATATATATATATATATATATATATATATATATATATATACATATATACATATATATATATATACTAGCTGGTATACTCGTTCTTCGCACGGGTGAACTGAAAAATTAAACAACACAGATTGAAGGAAAAAGAAGTTTTAATGAGTTAATTTTACGTGAATTGCAAATGAAACAAAAAAAGCTTTTTGCACATCTCAGCTAAACAAAAAAAAGAAAAAAAAACACATTTGCTAAATTTTAAGTATGTAGATCTAACAGCTGATAAAAAGGATTTTTTTTATTTATAATTCCTCGTTACACTCTTGAGGGTCGATTTTTCAAAATACCTCCCTAAGCTGATTTCTGCTCACCAAAAGTAACACATTGTTAAAGGTTTTGCGTAATGAACACTTAAAGTAGTGTAAATAATTTATATCTGAAAGTGTAATACATTAATATTACTTTCTGTTGTATTTATTTTATTTTAAAATTGTAATATTCGCAAGCAACGCCGTTTCTTAAATTATAATGGTGATTCAATGAAATACATAGCGAAATGTTAACGATAGAGTCAAGTTGGCAAATTCCCCTAGCTACTTTCGTAGCTCGAGCTTTATTAGAGCTTTGTAAGACCCGCCGTGTAGGGACGCGATGCACGTTAATACTTTATCCAACCGCATTATGATTTACTGCAGTTTTTTTCATACAATATTTTTTTTGGATCATACATTTACAAATTAAGGGATATACATAAACAAAATACTCCACTTTGGAAAATTTAATCTGTTAGAGCTAATAAATTAATTAAATATATTCCACTGTAAAATTAATTATATATACCATTCACTTAAAATAAGTAAAATCATTTTCTAAGGTCCTCATTAACATACAAAAACATAAGACACTTAAATTTTGACAAACTATTTTGGAACCCGTGCTGCCATATATCTTGGAAGAGTGGATTTCAAAGGATATTCCTGCTAAGTATTGGTAGAATATTCCTTCTATGTTAGTGTGGTGTGGTAGTTAGGAGAAGAGAGTGCCAGCTCAGGTGTCGTCCACGTCACTTGACCATGGTTCAAAATTACGTGATCCGTTGCAAAAAGCCCTCGTGTAGCTGAACAGTGCGACATTAATATTCACTCACTCTCACACTCCAAAAAATACAGTACAGTAGTTATAGCGTTTTTAAGTAGAAAAATAATTTTATCTGCCTATTCAATTAAAATTATAGCGTTATAATTAACTACTAATCACAAACAAATTTTGAAAATTTGTCCAAATGATGCAGTGTGAAAGAGAAAGTTTATTTACTTTAAGTATCAAAACTGATAAAAGCATTTATTTGGAAAAAAGGTCAATTTCTTACTACCAAATGTGCATAATAAAATCATAAAAAAAACATTAAAATAAAGAGAGATTTATAACAACCTCTCCCTTCAAAACTTAATTTTATTCTGAAATAAAAAAATAGGCATTATGCTGATCAGTGGAATTATTTAGAAGCGAGCACCTTGCGTAGCCAAAACAAAAAAAAAGTTCTTTCACAAACAAAAGATAGATATATGCTGACGTGGGCTTTTTTGCAGCGCAAGCTAGAATTGCTCGCATATGGCTGAATTTTTTCTACTTACTTGACAAATATCGTTATATTTTGGACACTTCATACAATATCTTTATAAATTATACCCTATGTGCTATTCTTATTTATAAGCTATATTACTGTAAAGTTTCATTAAAATCCATTCAGTTGTTTTTGCGTGAAAGACCCCCAAATATAATCACAAACTTTCGCTTTTGTAATATATATTATATATATTGTTATTCTAATTTTTCTTATCCCCAAAATTAATTTAAATAATAACATAAAAATATGTTCAAACTGAAATAATTGCGTTTAGATGGTATATTTTCAGTTTTGAATATTTTTTTTAAAAATATTTTATCTTATCCACTAAAAAAAAAAAAAAAAAAAAAGAGTTTGCATTTTTTTTTATTTTTTTTTATTTATTTTTTTAAAGCTCAAAATCTTATGAATTGATTCGATTTACGTACATTGTCAAAACTATTTCCAATTTCTATTGAAAAAGTTTTCGATTAATATTCAAAATTAACTACAAATTTAATATCAGATATTTTGTCCTAAATTTTGAGAATCTTTGTGGACAACTACTAACAAATACTTCCACTCTTTACTATAAATTATGCGTAAGAAAACAAATTATACATGATTTTGTTAATAAAACATAAATAAATAAAAAATTTCGAACTAATTTAAATGTAATTAGTTTTAGATTGAAAAGGCATCATAAGCAATGGAAATTTCTCTTTTTAAACACACTAATTAGAAATCATTTCAATACTCTTTTTAAAATTCTCCAAGTTATGCTCAATAAATTATGTAAACTAGATTAATATTAAAGATCTTTGAATCAATAGTTTTGTAAAAGAAATGTTTATTGTTAAGTTTTTACCACTCAATTTATGCTATTATGATTCAGTTTTACAAAAAAATTACGAATTATGTTTTTTTTAAAATAATTAATTAAGTTATTGAGTTTTTTAAGGGTAGGATAAAAAGTAGCATCATGATTAGTAGAACAGAAGCAAACATTGCTAATTATTTTACATTTGTTCTGATTAATAGTTTGAAGTTCGTGACATTGTGTTACATCATGCAAAAAATTATCTTTGAACGATACATATATTTTTTTTAATATATTTACCTATTATTTTGCAGAAAGTAAGTATATATCTGTTGGTGTAAAAGAGATCATTACAATATAAAGCACATTTTTAATTTTGGACATTTTATCAGTATGTAAATTTTAAGGAGACACAAAACAGGTATATATATATATATATATATATATATATATATATATATATATATATATATATATATGTATGTATGTATGTATAGATAGATAGATAGATAGATAAACTAGCTATTACAACACAAAAATATGTTCTTCCACTTCTGTGGGTATTTCATGATGTAAGAATGTATAACGTTTACCTGTTCGAATGTATTGACAAACATTCTCATAACAGACACTTCTTGTTTAAAAAGAACAGAACTTGAATTTCTAAAATTGAAGGAGAATTATCTCTTATCCTCCTGTAGTACCCTGCCCAAAAGAGGATTTACGCAAAACCCATTTATATTAGGTTTCTACTCAACAACATAAACATGTATGCCAAATTTAAAGATGTAAAATTTAAATCTAATAGTTGAAAAGCGATTTTTTTATTGAAACTCCCTTTGAGAAGCAATTTCCCGAAAGCCCGTTCTTAGCGGATTTCAATTCAACAATAATTTATCATGCATGGCAAATTTTAACCCTTTAACTGCCCAGGAAAAATTACGAAATTCACCTCCCCCTAATACCACCGTTTTTCCCTCTGGCAAGCGTTGTTACGTGGTTTGTTAAAGAAAAAGAAAGATGTGTGTTTTCCCATTTAAAAATTGTTTACTTTTAATTTAAAAAAAGAAAGAAATAAGGCATTAAATATTAAAATGAAAATAAAAAATTTAATCTCCAGAGTTACAAAATAATAAAAAACAAATTATAGCTAATTTGTACAGTGAGATATCCTGAAACATAGTTGAACACATAAACCAGTATCACATACCATGCATTCATACAAAAAAAAATTAAAAGCTCATATTATATACGGTAAGCAAAAATGACAGAAACTGATGAATAAAAAGGACACTGAAAATAAAATAATAATAAAAACATATCTTAGCTGTAAATTTCAATGTTCCTGAAATATAACCCTTCAAGTTCCTTCGCCAACTTTTCTCTGAAATAAATTGTTTAGCACTATCAATATCATGTTATTGTATTCCAAAGCCGTTTACTAGTTTAAAAAAAGAGTAGCACAATACAAAAAGCCTTTCCTCGGAAGGACGAGTATACACATCGAGGCACTTAAGGCACCTTCTCAGCAGGACATATATACATACCCATGACACTTAAGGGTTTGTTACAGTAAGTCTTGTAGTTCGAAAACGGGATCTTTTTATCAACACGTCGAGTAACTCATTGCTCCCTCCCCATAAATGTCTATTTCCGTAAAATTAGTTCTTAGCGAAACACTATTTATCAAAAGAAACAGGCTTACGAAATTTCAAGCACGCGAGTGTTACAGCTCAAAAACAAGATTTTTTAAAATTTCTTCCTTTAGCCTTCCCAATTCCTCGTAAGGGTCAATTTTTGCAAAATTTCATTGGTAGAGGACCTTCATTCCTTCAAAGTACCGTGCCCCAAAGGAAGGAGGGACCTAAATTTGAAACTCTAACTGTATTTTTTCCCTTTTATATTCTTTTTATCTATGATTTTATTAACAATTTGTGTAAAATGTATATTTTAAATATGGTGTTGCTCTTATCGAAACATTGTCTTTATACTTTTTTTCATAACTTGAACTTTCTATCCTATTTTAAGACATTACAGATTAAGGTAACATCTGTTACAGCCGGATTTTCTTTTTCAATATGAAAGAATGAAATGCATTTAAAAAGTTTCAACAAACGAGATTCATTTGTTTTAAGCAAATAAAAACTTGTTTATTTCTGTTAAAACTTAACTTTTTAGAGCATTTTCAGATACAAAGAGGAAAAAATTGCTACAGGCGACTTTTCAGAATAAAAAATAGAACTCTAAGAAACTATTATTTTCTGTCTTAATAAGCACTGCTCAGAAAAGAATTAAATAAATTTATTTCCACTTTTTTTGTTGTTTCTGAGTTTTCAAAAGTGCAATTTTTTTACATACCTTCCAGTTCTTTCGAAATACTTAATGTCTAGTTCCACAATTTCTTAAAAATAATTTAAAATTTAAAAATTCATAAGAATCATTTTATTTTTAACTGGATTTTAATGAAGCTTCCAAAAAGATCTTCGGAAAATATATTTTTTCCTTTTAATTCTATCACATATAACTTGTTTAAGCAAGGCATATGTTTCTAAAAAAGTAAGTTATTTGTAATCACTAGTTGGTTTGGATTGATCATGGTTTTTTCTATTGGTAATATATTTCAATATAATTACAGAATTTTAGTCCTGAAGAATGTCAAAAACTCCTACAAATGAAGTTTCAAAGAATGAATTTTTAGATAATTATGTATATAATTTTCTTAGCATTTTTATTAACATTTACTTGTCATTTTAAATCCCTCAGATAAATGTTTTGTTTCTAGTGAGAATATTTAAGTAGCTTATCTGTTGATAGATTTAAAGTTGGAGTTAACTCCCTAAAAATCCGATTTCTAATAAATCATCCGGTATGGAAATATTATGAGGAGTGAAATTTGTTCAAGCATTAGCAAAAAAGTCTTAGGTTGTGTTATGTGTGTGCGTCAAGTTTCTGTCGGTAGGAAGAAAGACTACTTTTTCTTCTTTTTTTAAATATGCGATTATTCTTTTTCTTTTCTCACCAAAATCAGACAAAAATAATTACAGAACCGGAAAGATCCTTTATTTCGCTATGATACGGTATAAATGTTTTTACTAAATAACAGAATTTTGCATTTTTTACGATTTGTTTTTAAATGAGTCAATATCGATGCGTCTTTATGAAAAGAGTTTTTCAATCGTTCTGTGCGGAGTTTTTATCATTGCGATGTATCGAAATTCTGTATAAAGAAGTTCATATTTTTGTTCTTTTAGAATCAATGATTTTAAAAAAAAGACCTTAAACTTTTTCCCTTTTTTTCGATTTTTCCAAAATACTCAAAATTAATATTTATGAAACTAATCCCACGGAATATTTTTTCTAAGTGTCTAATGTTATTATTCATATTTTGCTTAAAGTTTGAAAAAATTGCTTCAAAATTGCGGATTTAAAAAAAAAGTTTTTGCGTCTTTCATCTGATACCCGTCTTACAAGAAATCATTTAAGCGTTATTTTTCTTACATTTTTGTTTAAAAATTAGCGTTATTTGTTATCTATTTGGGCAATTTGGAAAGTATATTATAAAAGCTAAACCCCCCAAAAACAAAGAATTCGTATTGACAAAGAAGTTGACTGTAACAACTAAAAATCACGAAATTTTGCGGGATGTGAAACTGATAGCGCAAAAGAAAGAGCTGTTAGAGAGAAGCTTCATAAACCCAGTACGATTGACACAGGAGAATTACCATACGAAATTATTTTCGTTGTAGATAAACCCGATATAATAACTGCAAACAATGACTTTGCTGATAGTTTAGCCAATGGGGTTGTAGGTAAACTATCATCCGTTGAATTTGGTGATCAAAATAGAGTTCTGTGAGTTTGGCTCCTATTTTTAAACGACGTTGGAGTTAAAATACGAAGAAAAGTGGCTGGTTATGCAAATGCAAAAGGAATCACCGATAGTGAAATTGTTCATATCAATCGTAGATCTACAGCAGTTCCTCTCAATCGAAATAGATTCATGTTAAAAGAAATCATTTCCCATTGAAATCAACCTGCTCATTGACTATTCGCAAATTATAAGGACGAACTTTGATGGAAATGTTTACAAATGAATCAAACTAAATATAATTTGGAGGACATATGTGCCTTCAAATGCCCTTTACCTAAAGTTAACCCATTGTTGTCGTCTCAGTTTATATTTCTAACAATCAGAATGTTACTGGCATTATACATTATATCCTCGAGACACTATTTGCATATACAAGATATGGTTCTAATCTACTGGAGAAAGATTATCATGTACTTCCACTCATACTTGTTGGCGATTTCAATATTGATTTCGATAAAGATTAAGGATTGAGATTAGCACAATTTTGAAAATCAGATCTTAATTTGGATTTTGTTTATGGTAATGTACTTGGCACGACTCAGTATAGTACAACCTTTGATGTGATGTTTTGACGATTCGTAAACCACGTATCAACCGACGTTCATGTATCATACTTTAGTTACCACAAGCCTCTGGTTACAGTAATAGCGAGAGTATTAATGTAATTAATACTAAAAGTGATATTAATAGTGAAGTAAATCAACCTTTTTAACAATTTACTTATTTAGGATGAGTAGCATATATTTATGCAATATAATTAATGTATATTATTTTATAAATAAAGTGAAATGCCACCGAATTAGAGATATCAAGGACTATTCAAATTGTTTAGCGCTGCGCATCATTTATGTTAAAGTGAGAACTCAGTGGTAACTGCATATATAGCTCCTAATGTGGTTGTTCTAAATTAGTTGATTATGTGTAAACTGCCTGATTTACACACCTTCGATCGCTGACAAATCCTAGATACGAGACGCATGGACCAATCAATTTTCGAAATTGTCAGACAGCTAGGATTTTGAAATTCGAAAGTGTTAAGAGTATACCAAGAATGCATAGATGGTGGACAAAAACTAGCGACTAGGCAAACTGCATAAAACAATTAGCCTTGACAGTGCATATAGTGAGATACGACTCCGATATACTGTATGTAGCCAGCGAAGCCAAACATTAGCTCCAATTACCATTCAGTTGAATGACGGTGCCAGTTCTACAGTTAGTAAAAGGACTGCGCAATGCTCACTTCACCGTATGGGTTTCGGGAGCCGTTGTCTTACGAGAATATCATTTCTCAATGTTCGTCATCAGGCTGAAAGTCTTACCCGGGCAAGAGAGCACAGAGACTGGAGAGTAGAGGACTGAGAAAGAGTAGCATGGAGAGATGAGTCTCGATTCTGACTACTTAACGCCGACGGGTGGCTGAAAATATGGAGCCAGGCTTATGAAGCCATGGATTTTGCATGCCAGGTTGGAACTGTACAAGGGCATGGTGGCTCAATCATGCTCTAAAGTGTTCTTTCGTTGCACTGTTTGGGAAATTGGGTGCGTGTGTCAACCTCCCTCAATGCAATTTGGTAGGTAGAGTTGCTGGGTGATCATCTTTATCCGTTTATGTTGTTCTATTATCCTCACGGTAATGGAGCTTTCTAGCAAAACAACTGTACCTCTCATAAGTCACGGTTGGCTACTGGCTCGTTAAATGTGCATTCCTCTGACTTTCTCTGTCATAAATTGGCCACATAGATGCCCAAACTTAAATCATATTGAGAATATTTCGCATGTTTTGAAACAAGGCGTGAAGGGCCTTGACAGCATCAACGAACCTTGCTGAATTATAACCGCTTTAACCAATATTTGGAAAGTAATTCTCGTGGAACGCTTCCAGAAAAAGGTGAATCTATGCCTCGTTGTGTGACAGGCGTTATCAAGGAGAGGAGGTCCAACTCGTTACTAGACATCCCTAATTCAGTGACTCTTAAGTGTATACTATCTTATCGAATCAATATGGAAAAATGGAAACAGAATACAGAAAATACATGTATGGTTTCATTGTTATATGAGATGTGTTTATTTACCCTGTTTGCCTACTATATAATCAAAGACAGCCGAACGTAATGAGAAATCTCTGGTCGTGAGTCGCAACCGACACACATAACTCTTTTTATTTATTATTTAAGGCGCATTTTGTAACTGTATGACAGTGTTTCTCAAAGTGTGGGGTGCGCCCCCACTGGGGGCGCAATAACCCTACAAGGGGGCACGAGCATATCGAAAATTTAAAGATTTTTTTTTTAAAAAAATAACTCGAAAGAAAAGTAAAACCAAATAAATTTCTTCCGTAATAAAAAAATACACAACAACACTGATATAATTAATGTTTATCATCTGGCGTTTTTCCGTCATCAAATAGCTATCTTTGATCCCAAAACTAAATTAAAGGGAAAAAACATTTTGTTTATAATTTGCTGTATTTCCTCAATAAGAGATTTTTATAACATAAAATATTACTCGTTGAAAGAAAAAACGAAACTCAGACCCTGAGAAAAATTATAAGAAGATAAACAATTCATTGCTGTAATTACTATTGAAATTCTGTATATTAGTTGTAGAAAGAAAAGGAAAACATGATTCACTTTTCAACCAGGCAGCATAATACATTTGCAGATCATTTGATTGACCGTCAAACTTACTAGTATGGTAAGTTCTCCATTAGTTCCGTCCCATCTTTTATGTGTCTGTTTTTTGCTTAGGGTAATTGTAAGTAATAAAAAGATTTTTACGATATTTGGAAAGAATTGAGATTGATTTGATGAATTATTTGGCCAAGATATATTTTAAGAGTATTCTGAAACATATAAAGCATAGTAAAAAAACTTCATAATCCTTTTTAGAACATCAGTATTTTTTCCCAATACACTTTTAACCCTGGAGCGGTGGCGCGGGGCATCTGTGATCTCTATTGAAGGAAGTTGAAATGGACCAAGCAAAAGAAGAACCTGCCGAAAGAATGCATATAATTCATGATTCAGAAAGACGATGAATATGAAAAGAAAGGAAAACTTGTCAAAAAGACACAAGAAAGAAAAAGTTCAACTTGCTATTTGTTGATCACCAAAGGTGTCACGATTTCAAGCCCAGTACCACTAAAGACCTGCCGTGTAGGGTAGAGATGCACGTTAAATATGTAGAGAGTTCAAACGTCCTCTTGTTGGAGTAATGTGGTAGTTAAAAGAAGCCAGCTTTTGTATCATCCTCGTCACTTGACTATGGCTCAGAATTACGAGGTCCGTCTCCAAAAGCCCTCATATAGCTGAACGCAGTGCGACGTTAATATTCACTCACTCGATCATGAATGCTTATTAAAACTACAATAACTTGAACAAAATATGAGAGCTTTGCCAGCAAATAACATTGCTGTAGTATTAGTGAAAAGTGTCTCTGGTTTGCGTTCTTTATTAAGGTCTTCCACTTTTGAATTATTTTAGTTCAGTGTTTTATTGGATTTTTTCTCAAGTCATCAAAGAAAAGTTAAATAGTCCTTCAAAGTCGGTAAGTATACTTTCTGTTAATTAAATTATTTATTGGATTCCAATTTGTTCTCGTGTACAGTAAAAATAATTATAAACAAATGATTTTGGTAGCTGAGTTCCCCCGCACTACTATTAGCGTTAGTATCAAGTGCGCACCTGTTCCTGGGTTAAAACATTTTGAAGTATTCTCGCTTTAAATATTAATAAGTGACACAATTATTCTTCATCGCGGAATTTTATATTCTTTTTTTATTATTTAACATGAATTCTAAATGCTAATTCTGTGAGGTTTAAAATTACAGTTCTTTTAAACAGTTATTTACAATTTATAGCATTTATCTAAAAAAATCATTTTACATGTTTGTATACAATGTCATGCACGCAGTTGTACTCTTCTTACAGTTCAACTATTATATCAAGAATCATGCTTCATTTTTTTTAAATATGAACCCGAGCGAAGAGCCGGTGTTTCAGCTAGTATACGTTTAATGTATCGGTACTGAAGAAGGTATTTTATAACTAATTTCTTAATACTAAATTAAGAACAAGTTTAATAATTATTAGTGACTTCCATGGGCTTGTCTTGTAGAGCAAAGTTTTTTAAAGAAAGGTTTAATATCAGAAATTGAAACTCTGAGTTATTTTTCTATATTTAGCTGAGACCTATATTTTGTCTTCAAAGCAGCCACCGCAAAAAATCCAGTTTAACAAAGGTAGGATGTTGAATATGATAATAGTATACAAATTGCTTTTGTTTTCAGTGCAGAAAATTCATCATCCACCTCTACCCCAAATTCAAAGAGCGATCTACTACAAAATTACTTTTTAATTTTTCACGGGTTGTGAAATCTATGAAGATTTCTTCTTCGGAAGTTGAGAGCCCTTCTGGAGTATCTTGAAATAGATCCCTAATCCACTCGTACCTTGCTACTAAGTTGTCTTCATCAAAAAAATACTTTTTTAAAATTATTTGCCAACATGGCCCAATGATTTTACATGTTTTTAAAAACAGCTTTAACATGTTGTTCTTCAGATTTGTAAGATTTAAAACATAATGATCTGGGGACTTTTTTCCATCATTTACTTCAGTAGTGGTAAATCCAAAATTTAAGTATTTATGAGAATATTTCCTTGATTTAATTTTCGGAACCATGCTCGTCTGTGTACCTGTTGATCATTTATTATCGTCGAATGTTCGCTTACGAGTTAAAAATGTATATGTATGATTTTGTTTAATCTGCTGTCGTAAATACTTAATTACCGTGAATTACAATTAACGTGAAAATTAAAAATGTACCTTCAAGATTGATTCGGTAGCCATAGAAGCCTCGAGTCAACCAAAACTGACTGGAATTGTACGAGGAAAAGCATTTTTACATGTTTTGCACAGACGTCCGATAGGTTGCCCAGACTCACGCAAACGTACCATATAATGCAGATGTGAGGGATATGATAGAGAGAAACCTAGACTAGAATATTTTTCTAATGACATTTGTACATTGAGAAATGGATACTGAAAGAAATATATCTTTAATTAAATGCATCATTTTGCGATCTGTTCCAATTAAAAAATCAGAGAAAGAAAAATAACATACTAATAAGTAAGTAATATATATATACTGCTCAAAATAATTAAAGGATATTGCGGTCTTAGGTGGATCTTGCGACTGAGAAACTTTTTACCTTATTGATACATGGTCGTCAGACGTAGTAAGTTATATGAGAATACATTACACATGTTTGGCAGATAAAAAATGCATTTTATTGCGCATTTGTGTACAAGAGGAAAAAAAACACAATTTGTACATATGAGAAAAAAAGAATTAGAAAAAGGGATTTCTTCAAAGGAAAGCATTTTCAGTAATGGGTATGGTTTCCACGGACGGCCAGCAACGTTGAGCACCTTTGAGGCATGGAGTCAATGAGGCTATTAATCACGAGTTGGGGTACTCTGCCCCACTCTTCCAGAAGAGCTCTTTCCAATTCTTGGAGAGTTTGTGGGGGTGGTTGGCGGCCAGCAACTCGTCTTCCTAGAGCGTTCCAAACGTGCTCTATTGGATTCATGTCTGGAGAACACGCCAGACATTCCATTCGTACGATTCCTTCTTAGAAAAGGAAAATCTCCACCATGTTAGCACGATATGACATGCAGTTAACGTCCATTAAAATGAAGTCATCTCCGATTGCTGCAGCGTAAGGGACTACAGTAGGTCTAATGATCTCATCCCTATGTTGGCGAGCAGTCAGATGTCCCTCTCGAATCATGTAGAGGACTGTGCGCCCGTCAATGGAGATGCCACCATACACCAACACTCCCCCACCACCAAATCTGACACTTTCGTGCACGAACGTAGGATTATTCCTACTGCCACGGACCCTCCAGATGAAAATACGCCTATTATCCGGATGAACAGAAAAACGAGACTCATCAGAAAAAAAGAGCATTGATTCATTCATTTCTTCTCCAGTTCACATGCTATGTTGCCCACTTCCTGTGGTCGCGACCATGTCTTGACGTTAGTCTAACACATACCATCGGTCGGTGAGCATACAGACCTACTCCATGGAGCCAGTTTCGGACAGTCTGAGTTGAAACTGTGGTGCCAGTAGCCAAGCGAATGTGTTGTTGGTGAAGAGTAGCGTTCATATTTCGGTGTCTCCGAGCCGTTAACACTAAATAAAGATCTTCATTGGGCGTTGTTTTCCGTCTACGACCTTGCCCTGGTCTTCGGCCTGCACTTCCAGTCTCCAAAAAACGGTTCCAGATCCTTGAAATCACACTTTGTGACACTCCAATGGCTTGCGCTACTTCGGCTTGAGTTTGGCCTCCTTCTAACCGACCAACAACTCTCCAAGTTTTTGAATCGGTTAAATGACTTCGCTGAGACATCGTACTCATCGAAACAAAGCAATCACTGAATGCCGATGATCCTTGTCTTCATTTCAGTTGAAAGTCAAATTTCATTCGTTGCCGCTGAAGCGACGTTTTTGACGTTGAACTCAAAATTAGCATACTCCACAGTTTGAAAATCAGAAAAATTTGCATTTGTGATTTTCTTCTTCCATTTTAGGCACAAAAAATACGCTTATATCTTCATTTTATATAAAACTTACAATATCCTTTAATTGTTTTGAGCAGTGTATTTTAAGTAATTTTCTTAAATATATATTACTTAAAGTAATATATACAAAAATTTCATACTTATACAGTTTATAATTGAGATCGCATTGTAGCTTTAGCGTCAGAGTGCATTTTATTGCAGAAAATACATTATCGTTGTACAAGGAAGAGCGACAAAAATTATGATTGAAAATTGGGTCGCCAGTATTGAAAGTTTAAGACACACTGCTGTATGAAGAACATTGATGACAGACCCCGTAATTTTGATCCGCAGTTAAGTAAAACAGTCACACAATACGTGGAGTGTTACCCATTCTACAAAATTCCTCACGAAATCTATATTTTCCCAAATTTTCACTACTTTTTCATTTTGCCCTTTTTATCCTATTCTTATGCTAAAAAATGGATATAAATGAATTGAAAAACAGTGTAGCTTTCCATCTGGTTATATTCTTACTGCTCATTTACTAAAATATTTTTAAATTTAAATATTTTATCTCAAGAGCTTCACACATTTCTTTAAATTTGCGTAAAAAATATTTTTAAACCTGTATTGATTGATTTGATTTAATATTAACGTCGCACTGTTCAGCTACACGAGGGCTTTTGGCGACGGACCACGTAATTTTGAACCATGGTCAAGTGACGTGGACGACACCTGAGCTGGCACCCCCCTCTCCTAACTACCACACCACACCAACGGGAGGACGTTTCAGCTCTCGACAGATTTAACGTGCATCGCTGCCCTACACGGCGGGTCTTTAGTGGTACTGGGATCGAACTCGTGACCAGGCAAGCCACGATCCGATACCTATACCACTCGGCTACCGCGGCCTTTTTAAACCTGTAAGAACAATGCAAACTCTCTTATTTTTGTGTATTTTCTCGGATGAACTTTATTATAGTCTAATAAAGAAATGGAGTTGGTTTTAAAATGTGTATGTAACACTCCCCAGGTTCAAAAGCTGCTCAATTTTTTTTTTTATTAAATGGGAACATTAAGTATTCTTTTTTTTTTTTTTTTTTGCTTTTACAGTTCGATTTAGGACTTTTAAAAGTTTCTTCAGTACTTACATAAAGCAAATAAATACAGCTTCAATGACAGATGAAGTTCATTGGATTCAAATGAATATAATAAAGAAAATAACCACTCAAACCTAGTTTGCTCCTAAAGCGCTCAAAAGATGAGATCTGGAAGTTTTAAAAGTGAAATACCTTGTCAAGTTTCATGTTCATCTCATGATCGCGGTACGACAGTGTTTCTCAAACTATGGAGCGTGCCACCTAGGGGGTCGTGATAACTCTACGAGGGGGACACGAGCCTATTGGAAAGTCGAAAACAAAAGATTTTTTTAAAAAAAAAAAAACTTATTAATTTACTGAAAGTAAACAAACAAAATACATTCTGACGCAATACACTTCTAAATGTCAAATTACTGGACAATGTATTTTAACATTAAATTTAATTATACTAAGTTACAAACAACATTAATAATTACCAATGATTCCAAGGACCTGTCATATGTAAAATAACATACAAAAATAAACACTTATCTTGATAATTTGTATGGTTTATAATTAATCCCTTAGCTGCCGATTAAAAGTTACGCTCCCCAATAACACCGTTTTCCACGTAGGTGAGTGTGCGCGATGTATTGGGGGGATCCTATTATTGCAATCCAAACCCTTTGGAACACTTTTATGGATATCAGTGAACAGAAAAGATTATACTTCAGAAAGACGTATACATACGTCCGAGCAATTAACGCTTTGTCTGAGCAAGACGTTTATATACACCGGTGGCTGAGGTTAAAGTCATATTGTAGCTTTAGCTTCAAGATACAGATTTTTTTAAATTAAATACATTATTGTTGTACGGGGTGAGGCATTTATAATCCATTGCACATGCTCAATTTTGAATACAGTTTTCTTTTTTCATTTTAAATATTAAGCTATATCCTAATATTAAACTTAAGCTGATCTGACCTTAGAACGTTTTTATAATTATTTTTACGGGCACTGCATTTCGATGAAGGTTCTTTTTCTTCGAAAAATGCTTCACAAAAACTTTGAACTTTAGTTAACCCTCGGCTCTGAGTTGTTTTTTTTTATTAATTCTATCCGCAATATAATGATAACTTAAAAATAAAAAAACGATGTATTAGTTGTTATTTAAAAGATTTGTATCAGTTGATACCACAACAAGTTTATATTAGAGTAAATTTGTCGTTGTATTTTGTATGTTTTGAGTCTATTTTATTCTAATCATCATGGCGAAAAAAAAAAATTCTCTTTTTTTTTAAATGAAAAAAAAAATTTAACTTCTCAATTTTTTTTCAATATAGCGACAATTTTTGTACTGAATATTTTCAGATATCATTAATGATTAGAAATTGCATACTTTTTAGATTATTTAATAGCATTAAAGATTTTACATGAATTTTTAAATGAAATTAGGCTTAGCGTGGAAATTCGTCGGGCCACGTGTGCGAGTACGCTCTCGGAAGGTGTGGGCCTGAGAAAATACTTCTATCTGCTTCTGCCGGTTCTGAAGGGGTTAAAAAGAATATGTGTAAGAAATACATCGCTTTTTATAGAAGTCACTACTGAGTAATTAATCCTGCATTTTTTTATATAAATAATGTTCACATATGTTTGTTAGTTGTCGCGTTTATGCAAACGGAAATTTATTTTCATAGAGAACCGAAGGTTCTGTATACTACGTCGGCCAAGTCTAGACAGTTTTACAAACACAGATTGTCCTGATAACAGTCTTTAATTCGTTACAAGATCGCCAGAACGACAGGAAAGGAGACTTAGTGGTCAAGAGTCAGTTCTATGTCAGGGCAGTTTCTACATTGTAGGTACATTATTGTTCCATCGTTAAATGAATTTTCATCCCTCTTAGGTTGCGTGTCCCGAGTCCGATGAGAGTATTCGCTGAAGTTCTATGTTCACTTCAGTTGCATATATTTCTGACCTCCTAATTTCTAAGTTTATATAAATGTTTTTTTCTAATCATTATTTTAGATATTATTACCCTAGGTGACGATTTTGCAATGATGCCTGGTAGTCGAAATCGAACAAGAAATTTTAAAGGTTGTTAAAGTATCACTTTAAATCAGCGTTTCTCAAACTGTGGGGCGAGTCCCCTAGAAGGAGAGGAATAAAAGCTCTACGAGGGAGGCATAATTATATTAAAATTTGAAAACAAAGGATTATTTAAGAAGTCACAGGGGTGTTAATCTTGGATTTTTTCGAATTTTCGAAAAACCTATATGTTGTTCCTCATTTTCTTTTGAACATTTTGATACCAACCACGTGATAGTACTACAAAAACTTCGAAAGTTATTCGAAAAATTCCAAACAGAAATTTAGTAATAACAATGCTTAAATATCACTTGCCACACCCACTTATTCTTGATTTCCGCATACATTTTATTTTTCTGTTTTTAAAAAGCCTCATGAAATATTTTAAACACTTAGGTGAACGAGAAGGAAGCTTGCAACTCAACACACACTTTTTTAATGTGTTTTCATTCTGTTTTGGTAATGTTAGCACGTTGTTTGTAATAACTTATCGAAATTCAAAACAGAGTTGTTTAAAACAGTTTATCAAAATTGAAAACAAAATTCTCTCGATTGAAATGGAAAATACACATCGTAGAGACCTTCAGGTAAACGACCTAAGAAAAGATTTAGAGGGAACCAATTCATGAAGGTATGTCTTCATACATATGTTGCAGAAAGGAGAGATACAGGTAAGTGTGCTACCAGTAATAAAATCTCAGGAATTAAGACTTCATTAAACTCAAATCTTGTTAAGGTAAGTGAAAACTTCAAAGGATATCGTATTTTTGATTTTATTTCAACCTTTAGCTCTATTTTGTCAGTATCATGTTGTTTAAAATGTCATAAACCATTAACAATTAATGAAAAGTCCACTCGTGGTTTATGTTTGAATTTTGAAGTACGTTGTAAAAACTGTGGGAGTGTTTGTACTATTTCAAGCTGTGAAAACACTGAAAATAAAAATAATGCTTCAGAAATTAACAGAAGATCTATTTTAGCAATGAGATGCATAGGCCAAGGTTTAGAGTCATTAATAACCTTTTGTACTGTAATGAGTCTTCCTAATCCTGTTGAACAAAAATCATATGATGTTATTAATAATAAACTTTCACGTGTTATGAAGAAAGCATGAAAAGGGCAGCTGTCGAAGAACATTCTTCGTCACCTGATAACCTTTTAACGGTAAGTGGTGATGGTACTTGGAAGACGAGAGGACATTCATCGTTGATTGGAGTATGTACTGTGTGTAATAGGGGTCGAAACAGGTAAGATTTTGGATAGGGAAGCGTTGTCCTCATTTTGCAATGGATGCGGCAGTTATAAAGGGCTAAAGTTTGATATCAAGTACAATAAATGGCAAAGAGCGCATACGATTCCATGTAGAAAAAATTATTCTGGCTCTGCTGGTAAGATGGAGGTTGACGGGATGTTGAGAATTTTTAATCGATCAGAAAAGCTTCACAACCTGAAATATTCGAACTACATAGGAGATGGCGACACAAAAACATTCAATGTCCTTTCTGAAAACAAACCAAACGGCGATGACCATCTTATTCCGAAAATAGAATGTGTAGGTCATGTGCAAAGTAGAATGGGTACAAGGCTCAGGAAGCTTAAATTAGTATATATTAAAAATGAATTATCTGATGGTAAAACTATAGGCGGTAAAGGTAGGTTAACTGATAGTTTAATTGATAAACTTGCGCATTACTATGGTAATGCTATTCAATGCAATTCTACTAGTGTAAAGGAAATGCGGAAAGCTATTTGTGCTGTTTGAAGTCATTCTTGCAGCACTGATGATGAACCGATGCACTGGTTTTGTCCTACAAATCCAAATACATGGTGTAAGTATGATGCCGCAATTAATGATAATTTACAAAATTATAAACACAAACCCTCAGTTGCTAAAGCTGTTCGAGATGTAATTAAGCCTATATTTGCAGACTTATCTCTTCCGGCACTCCTAAAGAAATGTTTAGGAGGTAAGACACATAATTCTAATGAAAGTTTAAATTCATTAATTTGGAAGTTTTGTCCTAAGACGATTGGTTCTAGTCTTCAGATTGCAGAGATTGCAGCAAATCTAGCAACCAGCGTTTTTAATGATGAAAATCAAATACTTATTACTATTTTAGATAAATTTGGCTTAAAAATTAACAGAAATGTTTGTGTGTCCCTGGCTGAACGTGACAATCGTCGAATCTTTACGTCAAGACAGAGGCGCTTAGCATCATCTTTTGAAGCTCGTAGAACCAAGAAAATTACAAAGAGTAAAGCAATTGAGCTGTTTCAGGAACAGGAAGATATATCTTATGATCCTGGAACATTTTAGCATGTAAGTTTTAAGATTTATTTTCTCAAATTCAATTTAAAACTTTAAAGCCTTTTTGTCAGTTTGTGTTTTTTTCAATTACACGTATTACGTTTCAAAACCTATCATACGTTGATGTATAAAACTTTACAGAATTATAAATTCTATCATAATCTTTAAATCCTAGCTATTTATAGTATTATAAATTTTTAATTTTTTGAAATATTTCTACAAAAATTGAATTTTTTTTAAATTTTTTTTTTTAAAATGTAATTTTTCATTTTTAAAAATGTTATTCTTTATTCTTTTTATATAAGATAGTCCAGCATGTCATAAGGATATATTTGACTTTATAAATCAACTAATTGCTAGTAATTAGAATTATTATTGCAGAAAATCTGCGCGTCGTAAAACTTACTATTTATTTCTTACAAAAAATTTTCTTATTTTTATGTGCTTATTATTTTTAAAATTATGATTATATTTTAGATATTTTATACTCTTTTGAAACTTAATTCTTTTATAAGAAATGTGTAAAAGAATCAAATTATTTCATTTTAACCTCAAGAATTATTTCTAGTCGAAAATTGTTTGTATTTTGTGCTGTCGAAACATTTTTAACACCCCTGTGACCCCTTAAAAAATTATTACTTTACTGAGTGTAAACAAAATAAATACAATCTGAGATAATAAAAAATAACACTAACATTTACGTCGATATAAATATATCAGTAATGTAGAATGTATTTTAAAATTAATATAACAATACTAAGTTAAGAACCAATTTAATAATTACCAATAAGTCCATGGGCTTGTCACGTATAAAGTTATAAACAGCAATTAACACTCATCTTGGTAATTTGTACGGCATAAAAATAATCCCTCATCTGCCGATTAAAATTTACGCGATTTGCTCCCTAATGCCACCGTTTTCCACGTAAGCATACGTATATTATGTTTTTTTTTTGGGGGGGGGAGGCAAAAAAGGAATAAATATGGAAAAAGCATCTGATATAAGTAAATCCTACGCAAACACTCTGTCACTGTTTTTATTGCATTCCAAAACCTTCGGAATAATTTTATGGATATCAGTGCATAGAATGTATCATAAATCAGAAAGACATATACACTGCTGACCACCATAATTGCAACACCCTGAAGGAAGAATGCAAATAACATGATATTTATGATACATGCAAAGAATTAGAATTCCAGGGCAGACACACATCACGCACGCCTGTGGCGCCAGCTCAAAGCGCTATTTAAGGCTCGAAGATTTCGACGATTTGAAGTTCAGCAATTGTGTTTTTCTTGTGCTTTTTTTCAAAAAACAATAAGTTATTTCTCGTAGAAAACAGTGATCAGCTTTTGATCAAGTATCCGAGTTCGACAGAAGAAGGGTAGTGGCCTACCGAGATTGTGGATTATCTTTCAGGAAAATTGGTAGTCGTGTTGGACGAAAGCTAACAACTGTAATACGGATATGTGACCGTTGGATGCAGGAGGGTACGCCGGACCGACGTTGTCGATCCCATCCATCTCAGTGCACAACTTCACTTGAGGACAGGCAAATTGTACGCATGGTGATGACGGATCGCTCAGTCACATCACGAACCATAGCACAGTAAGTATGTAACGCATCATTCAGTGTCTGCGCATACCATTCGACGCCCTTAACAGTAGAGTGGTCTGCCCACAAGACGTCCATTGATTGGTCTACCCTTGACGCAGAACCACAGACGTCTCTGCCGCCAATGGTGCGATGATTAAATGATGTGGGCGGCAGTATGGAAAGAAGTTGTTTTTACTGACGAGTTTACGCATCTGTCTGCAACGCCACGATGGTCGGATGCGATTCTGGAGACACCGTGGAAAGTGGATACTGAACAGCTGCGTTATGTACTGCCACTTTGGCCCTGCACCCGTTATTATGGTATGGGGCGGTATTGGATATGAATCTCACTCTCCTCTAGTACGCATTGCAGGTACTTTAAACAGCCACCTCTACATACCCGAGGTTTTGGAGCCAGTTGTCCTTCCTACATTTATTGTTTGGCCAAAACCATATTTCAACAGGATAATGCGTGACCACACGTGGCACGTATTATCCAAAGGTTCTTCGTCAATCACAGATTGAATATCTTCCCTGGCTGGCTCACTCTCCTGATATTTCACCGATAGAAAACATGTGGTCCATGGTTGCTCAACGATTGACCCAGAGTACACTTTCAGATATCACACCCGATTAACTTTGTCAACGTGTGGAAGCTCCTTGATCTGCTGTACTCCAAAAACACATCCAAAGTCTCTTTGAATCAATGCCGGGGCGTGTGGCAGTGGTGATCTTCAACAATGGCGGCTACTCTGGCTACTGATTCTGGCTGGAACCACACTTCACAGAAGGCTATAAATTTAATCATTTGATACTTTGTCGACATGTTATCTACAAAATAAATTTTGTTGTGCTATCTCTTGTCTTTCTTGGCGTTGCATTTACGGTGGACAGTAGTGTATATATGCCCGATGCATCTAATGCACTGGTTGAGTGAGAAGTTCATTTACGACGGTGGCACTTGAGAAGTTAAAGTCGTATTGCAGCTGAACCTTCACAAGGTACAATATTTTTGAATTCAATACATTGTTATTTTTATGGAGGGGGCCAATGAAAATTATGAGTGAATATTGCGTCGTAAATATTGAAAGTGTGAAAAGCACTGCTTTAAATCGATTTTTTGTCACAATTTTATTTTAAGGTTTAACATATCATGTGTAATACATTTTCTCCATTCATTACAGGGGCAAGGACTAAAATGGACTTTTCTTTATAGAATTTCTGAATATTTGTTTTTCCAATTTCGAGAAGGGTTTCAGTTCTTCAGCTCAAATAAAAGCCGATGCATTTGAATTAAAACATCACGTGCTCTTTATTTAAACAATCTTGACGATAAAAAGATTTCTGAGCTTCAAACTCCATCTTTGTCTTTCAAGTTCTGCTTAATTGAAGTCATCAATATTCAGTCACAGATAGAATCTTAAGTTTCAAGTTATTTTTTCAAAGCAGAATATTTTCTGCTCAAAGTAAATTAATCTATGATTTTTAAAATGAAGTAATCGTATACAGTGCAATCCAAGTAGAAATGCATTCGTTATCAGAGCTGCCTTTTTAATTATCACCTCTGGTGACTATTTTAAAAAAGTATTAATTTTGAAATCATTTCTTTTATTCTCTTCTTTTTTTTCATTTCAAGAAAAGAATGGTTAAAATTATTCTGCGTGACAAGACTTCTTGAAGTTTCATGTTGTCGGACTATTTTCTTTGGATGTTTATTTTTCTATGTTTACTCTAACAGAGCTTTAAGAAAATAATAAGTAAAACTGATTTTTTTTTCTTTTTTAAAAACAGAATCATGATTTACAAAATAAGAATATATTTATTTCATGCGGTCTTGCTCATTCATTTTACAAAAAAAGTGTTTTTTTTAATAGTAAGATTTTAAGTGGGAGTCTGGAACTTTTTTATAGGGACATATTTCAAGGCCATAAATTAAAAATTATCTTGCACATCGGTCATGAATTATCCGGAAGGGGTTAATCGTCGCAGTAGCCTAAGTACGCGTAGCAAGTGTGTCATGAGTTCGAGCCTATTGCTGTTGAAGACCAGCCATGTAGAGGGGACCACTGCAAGTTGAATCTGACGAGGTCAGCTTGACCATAGTTTAAAATTGCTGAACCCGTCATTAGTAACTCTTGTGCAGATTTATAATGCTATGATGAATGTCTTCTCACATCCATCAGTGTCCGAGAATTAGAATGATGATCTGCCATACTCACAAAAGGAATATAATTTATTAACTTGTCTCAAAAATCTAACAAATCTCAACAACTAAGGTTAGTAAATACACCTATAACTGAAGTATTGGAACAAAATCGAGGTAGAGACGAGATATTTAATATTTAATTATGAATTGAATAAATTCAGTTTGGCACGTTATAAATATGCGTTTTAAATAATTGAAATTCCGTTCTAAGCTATTCTATTTCTAGACGACACTATTCCAATTCAAATATCCTACTGACCAAATCGTCAAATATCAGTTTTAAATAGGAAATAATCAACGAGTCATTCTCGGCTAGCTTTCTACTACTTTCCGTTATTCTCTAACTTCTTATATTTAACTCCTAACCTCTCTCTCTCTTCGAAACTAAATTTAATTCTTAAATATAAGCCTGGATTTGCATAGAAAAAGATGGTTTTCAATAGAACATTATTTATATATATAACCCTACTATTCTCTCCGGGTCTATATGACCTGTTCAGTGTTGAACAAATAATTCTTGTGCGCCAAAAACAAGTGAGTATTTGTCACGAGATGGCGTTAGTGAGTGTAGAATTCAGTGTATGTGTAACCAGAGTAAAAGAATAACAGCGTACGGAGAACGTTCAAATAAAGTTTTTTTTTTTTTTATCTTAGTCCTAGCTATTTAATGTATGGTGTATTTTTTAAGAGAATTTAAAATATGTGTAGAGAACTAGTGCGCGAACATGACCCGAAATAACTCGAGCAGAGAGAGATTTTCATGAAACTTCCTGACATTATAGATATAAATATGTACTCCTCGCCATGTAAATATGTTGCGTCAGTATAAGTTTGTACTTCCACAGGGATTTAAGTTTATTTGTATATCAAAGGAATATTTTTCAATTTATACCTAATGTAACCTTCGGGTCAATATGACACAATGCAAAAAAAATTATTTATTTTGGCTCATGCATGTTCACTTTTGTTCGGAATAAATTATAAGAACATAATAGCAATAGTTATCTAATATATCCGTTTTTTAAAACTTGTTTCATTGATGTGTGCGTTTGGTAACATAATAAGAGAGCATGTGCACGGTCACAAAGTTGATACGATTAGCAGAAGGCCAAAATACTTTATTTTATTGCACTGTTTCTTTTTATTCTCTTCTGTATTTTACTTTCTGATATACAGTGAAGAAGTAGCGCCTTCGAATGTGAGAGAAAAGAATGGCAAATCGCTTAAATGTGAGTCATGCTCATATATCTCAATAAATTGAAGCTTTGACAGTGAAGAAGCATCCGAGTAATGAAAATCATACAAATGATGAAATTGTGAATGAAAGTTCTGACAATGATTTTGATACAAATAATCAACAAATGAATTATAAAAAGAATATTCAGTCAAAGAAACGTGAAAAAAGTGGAGTCTGAATCCGTTGCCACATTCTTCAATAAACAGCTGCTATAGAAACTACTCCAGGGGTCCCAACATATTTCACGGCGAGAGTAACAGACGTAAAAAGTACATTCTAGGTGGCATTCCGTTCTGCAATTGAAGTAGAAATCATAAAATTGACTATTATTGAAGGAGAAAAAGTTTATGGAAACAAATCTAAAAATATCGAAAGTAAAACTCGTCAAGCGTATATTGAGTTGGTATTGATAGCTGGGGCTTATAAATCATACAGAGACTCATCAAAAAGCTTATAAGTTAAAGAAATTTCTCAGAAATGTATTTCGTGCGATATTTCCCTTCAATCATTTTGCTCCATGTCTACTGTTATTCGTTTTGATAATAAATTCACTCGTCAAGAAAGAAGCAAATTGGATAAATTAGCTACAGTACGAGTTATTTGGGAAAAGTGGATAAAAATTCTACTAAGATTACATAATCCGAATGAAAATATTTCTGTACATGAAAAATTGTACAGTACTTACCAAGTAAGCTAGCTCAATATGGGATCAAAATATTGACATTATGTGAAAGTAAAATTTCACATGTACACTGAAAACACAAATTTACAATGGAAAATGACAAAGGCCAAAGCCAGAGAAAACTCAAGGAATGCAAGTAGTGTGTGATCTCATTTATAGGTATCCGGGGCACAATATTAGATGCGATAATTTTTTCACATCATACAACTTAGGGCTACTTCTTCTAAAACGGAAAATGAATATGCGTGACACCCTTGGAAAAAATAAACCAGAATTTCTTGAAGAAATGCCAAGCAAAGAAGTTCACAACTCATTATTTTATTTTAAAGAAGAGACGGCAGTTGTAAACTACATCCCAAGCACAGCTTCATTCCGAATATTTTAGATAGCTTTTCTTTAATTTTCGCATACGTTATTTAAGAGGAGTAGTAAACCTCTATATCGACAATGTGAAATTGGCAGTTTTTGCTGTACTTTTTTCTTACACTGAACTGAATATATTAGAAATTGCTCAATAATATATTAGAAAACCATGTTCTATAATAAGTCTAAACTATGAAATACAAGTAATTTTGAATGTGCGAGTGACCTCAAATATACTTTGAGAAGTTCTGACACATCTTGAGGCCTTTAGCACAAGATGACAGACATGTGTGTATGTGTGTGTTTATTGCTCACTACCAATTTATCAAATTCAAAACCTTAATGTTTTGGATGTTTATCCACCTCCACCACTTCTAAGCTTAATACTTCAAATATTCTAGTTGAGCCTCTGTAGAGAGGCCTGAGCTATATACAAGCAAAATATTATTATAATAGAAGCATTTTATCACAAAAGGAGAACATTTGGAATTTCTAAGTTAATTTTTAGCCAAAATATTATATTTAAATCAATTGTTTTCGTCAAAATGCCCTTAAAACAATTTTATGCATACATTCTAATCTGAGTTACACTAAATATCATGCAAATTATTCATTTATGCGCTTTGCAAAATCACAGTTCCGAACGTAGTCGGATACCTTATTTTCTCAAGAAACTTGATGCTGATTCAACATTTTCCTGGCAGAATACAGCTGCACCTCTACGCGGGCATCCATCCTTCACAGATTCTTATATTTTATAGACCAAACAACCATCTTCATCTATCCTTTGAAATTTAGGTCTTCATCTTCTCGCATTACATGATCTAGCCAGTGGTACTCAACCTTTTTTTCCGCAGGGCCACAAACATTTGACAATTATTTCACGTGAGCCGCAACATGAAGATTAATGAGAAGGAGGCTGACACTATAAGATCAAGGAAGTTTAAAATGTGGAAAGAAAATTAAATCAAAACTTTAGAACTCATAATTCTAGATTTTAGTTTAAAATTGTGTTACACTCTATGAAACTCAGCTCACAAAAAATAGGTTTTACGAATTTTTTACTCAGTTATGGTGTAATTTCGATTTCCTTTCATCAGTGATCCCAATTATCTTGTTTTTTTTTTCATTGTATTATCATTAAAATAAAACCTCCACGTAATTTGATAATTTGATTTATTTTCTGTGTGTGTGACAAACCCTCACTTCCTTATCTATATATATATATATATATATATATATATATATATATATATATATATGTGTGTGTGTGTGTGTTTGTTTGTGTGTGTCTCTGTAGTATATATGTACATCAGATATTAATATATCATGTGCATGATGGTAGCAAAGAGCTTTTACTGAATTCAGTATTACTTCCTTAAAATCTGTTCAGACTTGCAAGTTTATTTTTGTTCCAAATTTATTTTAATACTTTTTGATTTTAGTAGAAAAAAACAGAGCAAATAACTGAATTTATCAAATTGTACATCAGAAGCAATTAAGATACACTTTAACAATTTTTGTATCAATTCATTTGTTTATCCTTAAAAAATTCGTATGTGCATCACTATCTATACTGTAATAAATTTGACAAGGTAATTTTGTCATGTCTGCATTTTGTAACATAATCCCCGAAAAAATAGTTTTTAGCTGTTACAAAGATTTATTTAAGAAAGGCGATTGATATCTTCTTGAAGGAGATCCTCAAGAAAAATAGCCATTGAAAGATCAGTGCTTAGTGATATAGTTCCGAAAAAAATTATATATATTTTTTTAAATATAAAATTTTCAATACAAATCAAACAAGTTGTTGATCTATGTTTGTTTTTCTCTACAAAATAATCAAGATCCTAAGCTTCTTGAAACAGCATTTTTTTTATTATATATATTTCGTTTGGTAAAACAGAGAGTTAAAAAAAAATTAGTTTCATCTATAAAATAGTCGCTATTCCACTTCTATTTGTTATCACTATCCGTTAGAATTACAAAAACAAAATAGTTCTCTCCCAATTCTTACCAGCACGACATGTATAGCAAAATGGATATATTTGATTGCTTGATTGGAAGAATTCCTTGCTAAAATTTTTATAATGCATTGTTCTTAAATAAATTAATTTGTAAGTGCAATGGAGAAAGAGAGATCATGGCTGGGCCAGTCAGAAAAGATCAATAGGCCACATGCCCAGCTGCAGGTTGAGTATGGTAGATCGAGCCAAATGTATTTTTTAGAGTTATGTGACCAGTTCAAATGTCGGCTTATTTTAATGAAATGACCAACATCTGGATCGATGAATTTCGGTATTATTTAGTATTATGTCTTCGACACAAGATTTTAGTCGCCCAACCGGTATAGTGATTAGCGACGCTGACTGCGTTGCGGTGTGGACTGGGTTCGAATCCCGGAGAAGACTTGGATGTTTGTAAATGTATAGTGCCTTTGCGGCATGGGGGTACTCTAAATAGCTGTCGAGCCGCATGTCCTCTCGTGTGGTTAGTGGAAGGGGAAGAAATGTAGGATGACCCTGTCCACCCCCAGGGTTTCTCCCTCTAAATTGGTGTGGAACCGAGAAAATTCGTACTGTCACCTGCATGGTGCTCAAAGCCAAGGATAACGGCAGGCTTAAAAATTCTAGTTCTTAGCCGCAATGAATTCCACGGGCCTCGATCTGACTTCGTCAGGCAGGTGGCTTTAGTCACAACACCAGATTTAACTTTTCTAAATCCTTTCAAAATACTTCTCGGAGCTAGCATTCAAGAACACCCATAATCCACTTAGTGTTGTTAAATGTTGACTAGGTATATTGGTATGTGTTAGAGCACATGCACAAAAATATTATTTCAAGAAAAAGACAAAAACAAATAAATAAATAAGTACATGAACAAATTTTCATTGCACGCCCATTAGTCGAACATTTGGCCTGTGCAAGCCCCTAGAGGGTGTCTCTGCTGCAATTGAAGTCAATACATAACTATTATGCCAAGAATTGCTACAAAAATAAATTGATACATTTATTGTTCAAATAGTAAATCGTAATGCTCACATTACACTTCTTATGTTCCGCTGAAAAATTTGATAAAACATATTTTGAAAAGTAACCACGACATCTGTATATGTGGTTCACAGTAAATCAGAGTTGACACCGTATAACGTTATGCATGTTTGACAATGCATGTTCAAAACTCTGCAACAACGTAAGAACGAGTATTTTAAAATGGACTTCATTTCAGCGATCATATTCTGTTGACCCTCCTCAATCATCAAATATCTTTGTCCATCACGAAACTGTTCATAATGCTAGTACAAATATTACAAACATTAGAAAGATCGTGTCAATACACCGCTAAAAGTATTTGATAACAATATTTTGCTTACTTTCCAAACTTAAAAAAATCGCGCATTGACGCAATGATCCATATATTTTTTTTTTCATTTTTACAAAGTCTCTGCTCTATTCTGCAATTTCAGCTTACGTGTAGAAAAATCACAATGTACTGAACAAAAAACTTCCTTTCTAAATAATTACAATCTTGCATTTATTTCTAAGTGAGCTTTACTTTGCATATTAACTTATAACAGCTGTGAAGCCCATTCATCTAACTTGTTGCACGGAGGTTGTCCATGATAATATAAATAAATCTCGTAACTAAATATTGTTGCGAATTTTGTGTCAAATAGGGTAAATAAGTTGTATTTGTATATGTAATGCCTTTATCTTACTCTAAATTAGATTTAATTCACGTTAAAATTGTAATTGTAATATTCACAAGCAACGTTGTCCTTTACATTATAATGGCGATTCAATGGTAATTTGGCAAACATTTGGCTATAGAGCCAAGTTGCCGTCATTTTTGGTGACTAAGTTGGCACCTTCCGACCAATTTGGCGAACTTGGCGGCCATTTTGCCGACTTTGCGAACAAGTTGGGGAGTTCGGGACCCTCTGGATTCTTCTCGAAATTAGTAGAGAAATACACAAATTTCAAGACCTATGACCCAAGCTGGCCTTCCTCGAATTATTCGTGAGGGATATAATGAGAATCTCGCCGAAAGTCACTCATTCTGGTTTTGACTAGCGATCAGTTGCTATTGCTTTGACTGTTGAAGCTATTAGTGATTACTTCGGCGGTTGAAAAAACGATTGCTTATGAGTAATCTTTTGTATACTTTTTTTAAACACCATTAATTGTATCTAAAAAGTGTTGAAGATATGAAAACTTTTTAGATTTATTCTGTGAATATTGCTGATTACTACTGTATTTCAAGAATTGGATTTTCAACAATAAAAAGTATTCTGCTATTCTAATATCAAACAAATCCCCCAAAACTAATTTGTATTTATTTCAAGCTATTCACTTTTCAGCATAGTCTCTTGGTTAAAAAAATCTCTCTCTCTCTCTCTCTCTCTCTCTCTCTCGACAAATATTCCAGTTATTTTGGCTCGGATATATTTGTTCTTAAAATACATATTTGATATTAAATGAAGATTTTAATTATTTTTACCATTTGAAGTGACTTGAAAATCGATTTTCAGTATTTTTTTTATATTTTCTTTTATCCTTTCAGAAATATCTCAGAGGTTTTCCAAAGTACTTTTATTTTTACATATTAAAGATTCTAACAAGAAAAAGGAAATGGATCTACATAGAAATCGGGATTTGAAAAGTAAGCTTTTTTTAAAAAAAAATACGCAAAGAATACAAGGGGATATCAAATATATAAAAGAGACATATATAAAGTTGAATCTTTCAACATTGTTGAAAAAAGTTCTTTCATTGAACAAATTTCAATTCTGAGAATCCAGCAAATGATGAAAACACATTCCATAACTTTTTAGACTGTTGGAAATAAGATTACGAAAATAACAGTAAAAACATGCGATTCATAACGAAGTTATTCTCCTTTGAACGTAGTAATGCATAACGAGCGCTTATGCAGTTTTTCATCGTAAAATATCAAAAACTTTCGAAAGAAGTACAGTTATTTTCTTATTTCATAATTCCGAGTATTTCATAAACTTTCTTTTCAAAGAAGTTTTAAAGCAATAAGGTTTTTTAAGTCCATTTGAGTGATTGAATATTTTAAGGTTAAAATTGTTTTTAAGGCAAAATTCTTTAATATAACTTAAAGATGTAAAATAATAAAAAGTTGATAAACCTTTACTTATTAAAAGAAGAATGTATCTATTTATATGCAGTTTGCACAGAAAAACTAAAAAACCCAGATGAAGACGACCTCGAAGAGATTTTATTCAAAAGTAACTTTTTTTAAAATTCCTTAGAAACTAAATACGGAGGCCCTGGTGATATGACGTCATGTCTATTTTTGAATGCGACAAACTGTTATTCATGTAATTCTTGGAGATCACTATACATTTTCCTATTTATGTTATTCAATTATTAAAAAATTATTTTATGAATGGTTTCTGATTGAATATAAAATATTTTTTTAGTAAATGAATTTTAATACACATAAAAAAGTTGTATTACTCACAAAATGTAAACGAGATATTTTTATTTAAATTAAAATTTAAAGAAGATATTTTAAAAAGCTATTACTATTTTAAAAACTAGCATACACACACGAAAATTGATTTTCAAACATGCCGAAATATTTACAACAAAATTTAGAATAACACTATTGAAGTTCTTAAAATGATTTTATTTATGAATGTTTATAAAAACTTCATTTTAAAATGACACATAAATTCAAAATTCAGCATTCATTAAAAAATTGTTATATATTGCTTTAATGCAAAAATATATTCTATGTTTTTTACATATTTTAATGGAAATTTTAGAAAAATATATCAAAGTGTTTGACATATTTGAAAACAAACGTTAACATATCAAAATAAGAGAAATTAGTGATGTATTTATTCTGGCATAAATCAAAAAAAATATTTTTTTCTAGTGAGATATGAGCATCAACGAACATGCAAATTATCAAAATTATGATTTTTTTTAAATTTAGAGCTGTGAAATTTTGTGAAGTTAATTAAAATATATAATGAATATTTAAGGATAAATATTTTTTTATTTTCTTCAAATTTACTCCAGATTTCGTTCTTTTAAATTAAACTAGACCTAAAAGTCATTGCAATATGAGGGGTTGAAAAATGAGGAAGGTGAGTAAAAAATCTTCAATATATTCCTCGTGACTTCACAATAATTTAAAACTATGAGGTAAATGCCAGAATATTTCAAATAACTCTAGAGCTAAAATATAAATTACTACCAAAATTCAAAAAGAAATAATTGTCTTTTAGTTCCCCAAAACTTCTGTAGGCAGAATAAAGGGAATCGCCAAAGTAATGTATTCAAACTAAAAACAAAAGATAGTTTTTCCTACTTGATTAGTTCAATTAAACTAGTCCTTTCATATCCTTATATTAGAGAAATACATTATGCGCCACAGGTAGAATCAAGTAGATTAATAGTTATGTAAATAAAATGTTACTTACATATCATGTCAATCTTCTTATTATTCTTAACCTTTTCGTGAGCACTGGAACAATTACAATCCATCGACACAATCTTACAAAAATACAACTGTGGACAGCCCAAACCCATTTATGATGTATTGGTCTTGTTATTATAACGATGGGTAGACTAATACGCTCTTCAGTTTTCTGCTACTGCACGTAATGCAGTGGCTATGACATCAGTAAATCTGACTAAAAAAATATTGTTACGAATTTTGTGTAAATAGTGTAAATAATTTGTATTTTGATGCTTAATGCATTTACATTTATGTTCTATGTTATATTTATTTCATGTTAAAAGTGTAATAGTCACAAGCAATGCCGTCCCTTACGTTTTAGTGTCGATTCAATGAGAACTTGGTGAAATCTCGGCTATAGAGCCAAGTTGGCATCATTTTTGGTGACCAAGTTGGTGACTGGCGATATTTGCGATCATGTCAGTGAGTTCGGGACCCTCTGGATTTTTCTAGAAACTTGTGAAGAAACTCACTAATTTCACGTTCTATGACGCAAGCATGATTTTATCTGGAAATTTAATCCGGGACTATAAATAGAGATGCTCGCAGAAACGAGAGTCAGTCGTAATAGAACCAGCGATTAGTAAACCTATTTTGACCGTGTTTACACATTAACTCGGTTGTGCTTGTGAATAATCTTTTACATACGCGTATTTTAAACACTATTAAGTGTGTCTGAGTACTGTTGAAGATGTGAAGACTTTCTGAGATTTACTCTGTGAATATTGCTAGTGAATCCTATATTTCAAGGAGTGGAATTTCTACAATATAAATTCGCATCGCTCTTAAAGAACTATTAATTTTTGTGTGATTGCTTTGCATAAAATCCTCGAACCCCGATCAACTTAAAAATAGTGTACTGAAGAAGTACCTTGCCTAAAAGTTGTCGCTGTATATAACGATGCCGTGGGAGAGGTTGATTGTTTCAATTGAAGAAAAGAAAGATACCGAATAAGAATAAACTCTGTGAAATGGTAGCGTCGTATCTTTTATTTTCTTATTGATCTTGCCATCATAAAAGGTTTCAAACTGTGGCAAGTGAACAAAATAAACAGAAAAACAGACCAGCTGACATTCCAAACAACATTAGCTCGTCAGCTAATAGACGAATATTCCTCAAGATAAAGGAAATGACGTCCTTCTAGCTTCCAAACAAATAAATGTGTAGTTCTAAATGAAGTGCGCTTAACCAGTATGAGAAATCATATGCCAAAGATAATTTTTAAATATAGACAATGTAGGAAATGTAGTGGAAAGGGACAAGAAAAGAGGACCTGCTACATATACGAAGAATGTGATTGCAACATGATTTAAATGTTTCGATGGCAAATAATCACCATTCAATTTAATTTTCTTTATGGCGGTGAATTGTTCTTTGGGAAATATTATTCCAATCCCTAAATTTAAATGTTAACATAAAATTCGGCAAAATAAAATGTATTTACTTAAATGCTAGTGTTTAATTGTTAACATATCATTAGAAAACGCTAGAAATTCAAAAGGAGAAGTAAGTGGTCCATGAAAGAGTTAACATGCATTATTATCCATGTCATGTTAGTAAAGTTAAATTACAGACTGAACTTTGATATATTTGTAACAACTTTTAAATAGTTTAAGTAGTAAAAAGGCTGGAAAAAGAAATATATATGAAGAAAATTTCATTCCATTTATAGTTTTTATTTCATTTTAAGAAAGCTTTTTACATAAACCACACCAAATGAGATTGAAATGAAAATGAAAGTAAATATCTGTTTCTTCCTCAAACATTTCAACAGTGATTTGGAATAAGCAAAGAAAATTTAATTAAAGCTAAATTCTATCAAATGGGCATATAATTGGTGATTTCGATTACTTTTAATTAAGGAGTACGAAATCCTTCTGAAATTGAGAAAGTTATTTTTTTGTCTTAAATTTAAATTCTATATTAGTTAAGCAAAAATAGTTAAAAAAAGGATTTTGTTTAAATGTGACCATTTAGATATATTAAAGAGTATGTGTCTGGCGTTTATTTGATTTGTCGTTCATTAAATAAGAAATAAATCGGAGCATAAGGAACTATTTGATTGAAAGACTTTTTTATCATTAATTTCTATTTACATTGTTAAAACCAATGGTATTTATCTTATAATTTTCTTTTAAGAATGGTATGATTTGAAGTAAAATTTAACTTACGAAAATGAAATTGTTTTTATAAATGAACCATAACCATTTAAGTATTTTTGATATATATAAATATGTTTAATACAGTATACAACGATATTTTAATATAACGCGCTTTACATATTTATACAGTTTACTTATTTTAAAATGGAATGTAGCAAATTTGATCAAACAAATATCTATTAGTAAGTTTTAACAAACTGCGAGCCTTATTGTTTAAATATTTTAAATAAAAAAAAGTAATATATTTTTCAAACTGTTAATTTTTTTTTATCAAACCAGAATAATACTTCGTTTAAAGGAGTCTTTTGATTTAAATAAAACTCAAGTAAAAGTAAAATAATTTTTCAAAAAAAAATAGAATTTAATTTTCATTAGCTTAATTTTTGTAAACTAAGAATTAAAATTTTAAAAAAATCTGAAGGTGTACACAAAAAATCCTTCACTGTTTCTCGCATACGTACAAAATATTTATTTCAATGTGGATGCCAGATTTTATTTCTCTTTGAAAGAACACGTAATGGAATAACGAACAATTATTTATGAATTTACTAAAAAACAATTTTCCTTTCACATTGTTCCAAAGAAGGGTTTCAATAATGTGGAACTCATATTAATATAAAATATACCTAAAAGTTACAGATTTCTTTGTTACTTCACTAGAACACATGATAAGTAATGGCATTTTACTTTCAAAAAGAAGTCAGCAGATTACGAAAACGATTTTTATTTGATATACAATTACATCAGAATGGATATGAAGTTATTAAACAACAAGCACGTAAGGCAAACGAAACATAAAACATTAAATTTTCAATTAATTAGATAATACCAAACAATTATTCTACTTTTATATTGCCTTCAGATATACCCCTTCTTTCTTTCTTTTTTTTTTTTTTTTTTTTTTTTTTTGTTCGTATAAACATTTTTCATTTTAGATGATTCTTTTAAGATATAGACATATATCTTTATAAGTAAATTGCAATTTTTCTTTTATGTTGAAACTCTATCAATAAAAGTTCGTTTCATTTCATGTTTCTGTAAAATATATTTAATTTTTATAATATATGTTTTGGAATTTTAAATTAAACACTTTTCTTATGAAAGGCACAAACGAATCTGCGTTTGAATTTCCTTGCGGAACAGATGAAAATATAAGAAAAATACTATTTTGGTGATAAAACGTATAAAATAAATGCATTAGAAAGGCTGCATCAGTACACACACAAAATCCTTTCTTGTAAACTCTAAACATTGGCAAAGTAAAATAAACGAATAAATTGACATGGATGAGATAATACACAAAAAGAATCTTTATCAAACGTTTCGTTTAAAAGATTAAAATGAAAATTATGTATATGAAGAAGGTACTATTTTTTTTTGTTTCTTTTTGTTTTACAGTTTCAAACTATCATTTATTTATAAATCTCAAAAGTTAAGTTAATTTATCTCATTTTTCTTCCTGTGTCATGGGAATCGAAAAGACACATGCTGTAACAAATCGAAAGAGAAAACGCAAACACATTTGAAACTTACATTTCTGTTTCAATAAGTAACTTTGTTAATACTTGTCAGGTGGTATGAAGAATTAAGAAACCAAAAAATATGTTGTTTTTCTTGAAACAAAAATATTAAAAGTCTTGTTCTATTTTTTTCTTCACTCTTAAATTGTACAATTTATTTAAAAATTGCATTCACATTATTAAAATAAAAACTGTGTGCGTCGGCTCCGACATATGACTGTAGTTTATTCCTTAAGTACGGTTATCGTTTATTATATATTAGGTAAACAAGGTAAATAAACGCATCTCATATAATACTGAAACCATGTATGCATTTTCTTTATTATATTCACATTTTTTTTAATATTGATTCGGTAAAATAATATATAAAATAATATACATCAATTACGTTGCATATATACATATTTGTTACTCACATACACACATAGTACGTAAGTACATTGTCAATAAAGTTGATTTAATTCACTATTAATATCACTGTGAATATTAATTACATTCTCTCGCCTTTATTAATCAGTGTGACAAAATGCTTGTGATAACCAGAAAATAATACGTGAACGTCGGTAGATTTTCGAATCGGAAAAAAATAGCACCAATTGTTGTACCACACTAAGTCACTCCAGTGTTCTTCCAGAAACAAAATTTCAATTAAGCTCTGATTTAAATTATACTAATTTCAATCATTCACCTTTATCGAAATCAGTATTGAAATCGCCGTCAAGTATGAGGAGAAGTACATGATACTATTTATCCAGTAGTTTTGAACCAACTTCTGTATATGCCAGTGCTTCTCAAGCTTTCAATACTGGCGACCCACTTTTCAATTATAATTTTTAACGCCGCTCTTTTACAATAATAATGTATTGAATGCAATAATAAAACACTTTGACGCTAAAGCAACAACATGCTTTTAAAAATGAACCGTACAAACTAATAAGATAAGTATATTAAATTTTATATATGTTATACTTAAAACTAATATATATTATTATTATTATTATTATTATTATTCTTTCTCGAATTTTTAAATTGGAACAATTGCAAAATGCGGTGGCTTCTTAGAAGATAAAATATAGATAACATCCAAATATAGAAAATATAGTTTTTAGCGAACTGCAATTTTACGCTTCACAGAATGAGCATTTAGAAATAATGTTAAATAATGAAAAAATAATATCAAATTCCAATGATGAATAACTGCGTTATTTATTTATTGATTATTTTTTTTGCGAGACGACTCCAAAATGTTTTATCCCGGGAGCAGGCACACACCTGATACTAACGTTAATGGTCTCGCGGGTTGATTGAGTCACCTCAATTCTTTTTTTTTTATAATTATTTTTACTGTACACGATACAAATATTGTGATTCCGGTTAATACTGTAATTAAGAGAAGGTGTACTTACCTGCTTTCAAGGACTTTTCAATTTTTCCTTTGTAAAAAATAAACAGTTTTTCCAGAATTAACAATTTCATGATCTATGTGCCCCACATAAACCCTTCCGGGTTAAAAGTGTATTCAATATGATGATACTAAAGTACTGCTAAAAAATTGTGTGAAATGTTTTTCATTATGCGTTATATGTTTGAGAGCATTAATAAAAATAAACCTTGCACAAGAAATCCTTCAAAATGCTCTCTGAGGTTTTCCAAAGAACATAAAACTCTTTTACATGGAACTTTCATCCCTTCTCCACAGAAAAACATTATTTACAACTTCCCTGAATGAGAAACAAACACTTAAGAGAAAGCAATAACTTAGAAGATCAAACAGATGTTGAGCAAATTTATGATGAATTTGTTATCTTCCTAAATTTGTTTTGATTCGGGGTCTAGGTTTTGTTTTTTTTCTCTGAAAGAGTAGTATTTTCGGTTTAAAAAGAAAATGTAATACAAATCTCTCATCATGGGATTACAGCGAATTAAATAAATATTTTTTTTATTTGGATATAGGATCAAAGATAGCAAATTATATATTGAAGGAGTTTTTATTTTTGATGACGTAATATCGCTACATGATATATATAAATTATATCAGAGTAAAATTGCATTTTTATTATGTCTGAAAGTATTTTGTTTTAAGAGAGCAGTCATTAGGGTAAACCCCTTTTAAAAATCAATTTTAAGTTTTTGTTTTTTCTGAAATCTAGAAATCAAGACCTTTCCAATAATATAACATACAAGCCATTATATGAATTAGAAGTATTTTAAAATGATTTTTCAAAAATAATCAATTGCTTTACCACGCCCAATTTGACAAATAGAAATGTAAACATTGCCTTTTTAAAACTGGGGAAAAGTTGCAAGGCCTCGATTAATTTTTATTTTTTAATACCCAAATTAACTTTAGATAATTGTATAACTGCATAGTTAGATTTGCTAAAAACCATTGGAGGCAGATTCAGATTTTCATGTGGGTTTTAGTAAATGTTATACTTCAAATGTAGTATAACAATGCATTTTTTACTGAAACTTAGGTCTTTTTTTAATTTAAATTCGTTTTTAATTAGTTATTATTACTGATTACTAAATGTTCGCGTGTTTAAGTAAAGTGTTAAAATGAAAAAAAAATAGGTTATATGATTGTGACCAGGTGAAAAATACATACGTAATGAATCTTAATTTTATAACTGAATAAAGCATAATGAAGATAATTTGTGATGGAAAATAAATAGGATAATACTTTTACATGGTAAGATATTTATAACAATTGTTTTCTAAATATTTTTTTTCTTAAATTGTATAAATGTACTCTGTTTCTTAAATGCAATTGTGCATACTGAAGTGACATTTTTGAAATATTCTTAAGCTGATATCAAAAGAAAAAATGACAATTTTCAATAAATTCATAATAATCATAGTTGTTCGCTTAACTAAAAGTTTGTTTTTGAAAAAATAATTGATATATTTAAAAAAATTCACTTCAGTATAAATATAAAAGTTTAAATAATACATATAGTCAAAGTCTTGTGTTTATATGTTTAATATTTTTTGAGATAAAGGTATGAGATGATACTTCAAGTGTGATGTTTGCTGCCTTTGCGAGAAGCTTCTTACATACATAAAAATACATAAATTTCATGTTTAAAAACATAAAAATAGTTTTTTTGGCTGTTTTAGAAAACATTGTCCAGTTTAGAGTATTTTTTGAATTTTAAATCTTAGAAAATGTCTGCAACAATAAAACCTAATGATAACTTTACAAAATCCCAGTGAAAACTTTCAAAATGTCGTATAATCAGGTATTTTTAAATACCATCTCAAATTCATACAAAAACCATATTCATACATTATCACAATATATTTATGTTGCCTTATGTTCAAATTTGATATCTGTTAAACATGAAAGCTATACTAATTCTTCAAAAACTTCAAAAATTTATACAGAATTGAGAAAATTGATGTAATTCTAGAAATTATCTTGTTAAAAAAACTGAACAATGCTATTCTGGGCAAATTAAGACTTTTTTGCTTACTATTTTATGCGAAATAAATTCCAAAGATGCTAATGTTCAATAAAATGGGACAAATACATGTAGTAATTCATTATTTTTGTAATAAAAAGGCTCTTTATAGTGAAAATTCAATGTTCTCAAAAATGATGTTTTTAAAACTGTATTAATGTTTTTCTCAGAATATAATGTATGAATGTAATGAATTTTCCCTCCTCTTGTTACGTATATGTAACAATATATATTCATGTGAGTTTTCTTGGGATTTTCCCAAAATATTTGACTGGAGTCCATATATTGTGACAAAAAATGTCAATTTTTTTAAAAATTCATAGTGATATTTTGCAACTTAAAGTTCTATACCTATAAAAAAACACCCTTTAGTTGGACATCGAAATCTAAATGGTCAAAACATGCATTGTCACCCAATTAAACATGCATACAAGATTTCAGCTCAATCGGTTGAAGATATCAGCTTCAAAATTGAGTTGCAAGATTCCACCCGAACATTTTACTTTGCAACTTAAATAAAAGCTTGTAAAATAGCTGTAACCAATAATTTTTAAGTAGCACCCTATACGGTTTCTAAAAAAAAATTGTGTTTTACTAAGTAATTAGTTTAAATACTATGAACATATTTTAAGTATTATGCTGCTGATTAAAACCCCTTTCGAATAAAAAAAAATCATGTCAATCGAATAATACATCGTTGTTTTATTGCAATTTAAAGTTCTATACCTCTTAAAAAACACCCTTTACAAAAACCATAATGATACATTTTCACATGTTCAAATTTGATATCTGTGAAGCATGAAAACTACTAATTCTTCAAAAATTGATACAGAATTGAGAAAATTAATGTAATACTAGAAATTATCTCGCGTTACAAAAAACTGAAAAATGCTATTCTGGGCAATTTAAGACTTTTTTTGCTTACTACTTTATGCAAAATAAATTGCAAAGATAGTTCAATAAAATGGGACAAATACATGTTGTAATTCATTATTTTTGTGATTAAGTGGCACTTTATAGTTAAAATTCAATTTTCTCAAAAATGAAGTTTTTAAAACTGTATTCATTTTTTTCTAAGTATATAATGTATGAATGTAATGAAATTTTTCTCCTCATGTTACTGATATGTAACTATATATATTCATGTGAGTTTTGGGGGGATTTTCCCAAAATATTTGACTGGAGTCCATATATCGTGACAAAAAATGTCAATTTTTTTAAAAGTTTATATAGATATTTTTATGTTACGTGTTTTTGAGAAAGCTAAACAATATATTTTAAATATTTAACTCAATTGCAAATATTAATGTATATTTATTGTTCAGACAAGTTTTTAAGCTTTAATAATTAAAGAATTTTCAATAATAGGTAGCTAACAACAACTCAGTTGTGTAATGCTTTTTGTCGTTGCGAGAAGTTTGTTACATGCATAAAAATACACCCATTTCATATCTAAATACATAAAAACAGTTTTATTTTTGACTTTTTTAGAAATTATTTGTACAGTTTAGAGAAAATTTTGAATTTTGAAACTTTTAGAAAGTTTGATTGCATGGAAACATACAAATCCATAGTTAAATTTTTCTAACGTCGTAAAATCACATATTCCCAAATCATGACTTTTACATATTGATACATGTTTACATTATACTTCTGTTGTTATAAGGTCAAATTTGATATTTATAATGAATTGAAGTTAAAAATTCTTCACAGATTGTTACAAAATTTGTGAAAATTGATGCAAAATGCTAAAAAAAATCTCGTTGAACAAAAACTGAAAATTACTATATATGTATTTTTTGAACATTTTTTGGCATTTTTGTTTCATATTTTATGTTTAAAAAATTAAGAAGATATTAATGTTTAATAAAACAGGGCAAATATATGTTGTAATTCATTATTTTTGTAATTAAGGGCCTTTTTACATTTAAAACGCATTTATCTTAAAATGATTGTTTTCAAATTGCGTGTACGTTTTTAATAGAAAATAATGAATGAAACTACTTGAAATTTTTACTGCTCATAAATAATATTTACCTATATATATTGTGTCTACTTTCTTGGAGATATTCTTAAAATATTTTGCTCAGAAGCAGGTATCGTAAAAAAAAATGACAATTTTCATGAGTTTCAAAGCGATACTTTTATGATGCATTTTTTTGAAGAAAGTAAACAATATATTTGAAACATGTTACCAATATTTCAATAAAAAAGCCTAATTATTATACAGCCAAAATTTGAAGTTTTTATATTTAACAATTTCTGAGAAACAGGTTTCTAAAATGGCTCAATTTAACATTGTCCGTATAGGGCCTACCGACTACTCTTAATTCATTCCAGTAAATTAATTATGTTTTAATCTTTCATTTTCGATATGCTCGTACCCCCCTCATAAGTTTATTGTGTCCCCTCAGGGGGTGCACCCCACAGTTTAAGAAGCACTGGTATATGCTAAAGTTCACATTCATTATTTTATATATATATATATATGCAACAATAATTGCTCGTAGAATTTAAAATAATCATTAAAATCTCATCATTAAAATCTCATAAAAATCAAAAATATTCATTATTTATATTAACCCTAAGAGAAAAATATTCAAAACTATAGAAACACTACAGCATTTAGTACTTTCTATTGTTTTTGAAAATGTATTTTTTTTCTATAATGAAGCAAAAATAAATTTTTCGCACGCGCTTTTTACTCGTCACATTTGGTGATTTTCATTTCTTATAGTCAACTTCATCTTGTGTAACCCAGCAGCAGAAATGATTTTGACTGCCAAGTTAAAGCGGAACGGAGAAAGGTCATTACCCGCGAGAATGTCGTTTAGCTCAAAAACCGTTTTAAGACTCCGATGACGGTGGCTATTTGGAGAAACGACAGTAAACGTAGTTTTAATTTTTTTGAGGACTTAGTTTTTAAGTTTTAGTATCCAAATTTCACCTATCTGTAACAAACAACGGTAATTTTTAAACAAAAAAGGTAAAATAAATACCGCGTAAATGAATTCTTCTAAAAAGAGTATTAGATGAAAAACACAAAAACGTTTTTAAAATTCATAATTTCTAAATAATTATTTCAATCTTTAGACGGAACATGGATAATAATGCTTGCCATACAGAAAAAAAAATCCATGTAATTATTTTTATAAATTACCAAGTTCTTAAATGTTTAATTAAAATTTTGAGAATTTTTCAAAAACTGGTACAAAAAGAATTTTTGGCATTTTATATTTTAAGTCACTGATTTTAAAAGATCAAAGTAGAATTTTTTAGTATAGAATATCGTTTCATTACAATCATAAGAAATCCGTGCAGACTGACTGAATTTTTTTTTTCACAAAAGCAAATCAATATGATCTATTTTTAGAAAAAGTCGTAAAAAATGGAAAATGCCATTGTTTGTAATAAAAAAAATGCTATACCGTATCATGGTAATCTTTTCGATTCTGCATTTTTTTTGTCGGATTTGAGTAAGAACATAACGATCGCAATTTTTAAAACGAATAAAAAGTAGAAACTCTTACTTCTTTCTTCAGACAGAGATTTAGTGCAAGAGCAGAAGCACGCGTAACGCATTTTTGTTAACGTTTTTTTTTTAAATTTTAAACCTCATAATATTTTCATATCGGTGGCTTTATATGAACATCGATTGTTAAGGAGTATTAACTCCAAAAATATAACTCATTTTCTTTTGCATTCACCTCTTTATAATTTCATTATATAAAAAAATTCTCAAACTGATTACAATAATTCAGATTTAAATTGAGTAATATTTCAATTATAAAGTCTTTTTTACTTAACCAATAAATTCACTTCAAATATAAGTAATTAAGATTTACTAATATTTTGCAGAAAATGCACTTTCATAAAATATGTTCTTTTAACCCGATACATCTATTGCTCAGGGTATGTCATACCAACTATCCAACTTTTTTCTACGCTCTTTCTAAATCTTTTCTGGAAAATGGATAGTTTCTCGTGTTGCTGACTTTAAAGTCATATCATTTGAGGGGAATTAGCTTGAAGGCGAATTCTAAATATGTATTTTTGGATACTGCCACTTCGAATACGTTATACCCTGCGCGTGAATCGCCGTTACAGTTATGCATGTATGGACACGCTTTGAATCTTCTTATGATTTGGCATATTTTTTTAGTTGTGATGAACAAATGGTACATTTAAGTAATTTAATGGATACAGTATTTAATAGATATAGTACAGCAGTATTTTCGGATGAAGATATACTCTTCGTGGTTATGATTAGGAAGAATCAAATGATGAAGAGTATATCAGCAAGTATTATTCCTCCACTGAAATCGATCCAGATTTAGTAGAGGAAATAAATGTTTTATATGTATAGACACAAAAACATTTGGGAAGAACGTAATTTCCAAGGGTACAACTGGTACACACATTACCTAATTTCAGATGAACGTCTGTAAAAGGAAACAAATATTGTCGGAATAAAAAGAGAAAGAAAAATAAATTACAAAGTTTTTGAATTTTAAAAATAGATAAGTTCTCTCATATATGTTTAGTTTTAAAAAGAAACAATTGATTCATATACACCCCAAAAAAATTGGAATTGTATTCTACTTTCAATAATACGTAGTGGTGATACAATGGATTCATTTGCAGTACCATCCACATAAGTTTTGGTTGAAATTTTAAATAATTCATTTCTTAATTTCACTGAGGGAGCAATTATTGTCATTGATAAAATGACCACATCTTATCCAATGGCTGGAAAATGTAATCGTAGCCAATGACAATATTTTCTGTGTTGTTGAATGTTACGACAATAAATGCGCAATTAATTTTCTTAAGTATTTAAAAACCCCTACTAAACGTCGAACAAGGCCCTGGTTTCTGAAGTGTTCTGGATTTAGATTTACAGAAGAATGTCAAGTGCGTAGAAACAAAAAAGCAATGCTTCTACGAATTTTTTTTAAAAAAAATTAAGATTCAGCGAAAAGCTCGAACTCATTCGTGATGAAGTCTAAATGAGTGTACGCTCAATGTACTGAATGCCCTAATAAAAAGAGCAGAAAAACTAAATTTACGAGTGAAAAGTGTAATAAACATATTGTAATTTCTACTTTTCTTCCTTTTTCACATTGCATACAAATTTTACGTTAAGAATAGAATGGAAACAGCCTTGGTATGAAATACCCTGCGTGGAAAATTCCGTTCGTTTTTTTTTCGCGCGTGGAAAAGGAGTCAAAAATGAGTTGGTAACAATAAGATACATATGATTTACAGTTAAAATAGTTCAATATATACCATTTTGTTGAAAACGTGCTTCCTTTCGAAAGTAGGTTTCCAAAAAATCTTAATTGTTAGCCAAACTGTGGTGTTACGCATACTATTCATGTACAGTGACAACGTATAGCTTATCTGATTTTTTATTCGAAAAATCTTATCCTAATATTTCATTTATTAAGAACAGTTTAGATGCATAAATCCATTATAGTTTTAATTTGTTTACCACTGAAATATGTCTCACGGAATATTCAGAACTGGGGATTTGTATAAGTTTGTTCATTGATTAAATAAAAATATATATCTAAAAAAAGATATTTATGATAGATTAACTAAAAGTTTCATGTTAATCGTTGCTTCCTAAATAGAAAAGATTTAAATTTTCTTTGTTCAGACTATTTGTTTTAAACATCGGTATCATTATGTAAAATCTAGAGATTTTTTGGAATTGATAGGTTAAAGACATCAAAATAATCACAATTAGTTTGACAGAACCTTTGTATCACAATATGTCGATTTATAATAATTATAATTTATAATTTTGTTACTGTATAATAAATATGATAAAAAGTACCATTTTATAAAAATTTTTGATTAAATACATGAAAAGTACATTATAAATAAATGCATTTACGCATGAAAATAATTTTAATTTATCTAAAAGCTGAGACCCAAAGATTTAGGTACAAAATAATTACTTTATCAAATCCATGGTTGTTCTATCATAATATACACTTAACACACACATATCACAAGTATTGAAATGCACGTTATATTGAAAAAATTAATAGAACTATAAAATAGCATATGATCATAAAGTATAAACAAAGAAAGAACAATATAACCAATAAATAATGATTAATTAATTAATGATGAAATTAAAATATAATATTCTTTGAAGCACAAAAGACAAAAATTACTTTGATAAAAAATATGCATGAAGAAGCGAAAAATTTTTGATTTTGATAAATACACAAACAATCCTTTTAAAACTTTAAGAAAATTACCTAGCAAGTACTAATAAGGATTTTTTAAAAGTTAATTTGCAAAAGTATTCAATATTTTATTTTGTTACGCAAAGCATATTAAATTTCTTTTAAAACGCATTATTGAAAGTGATGTTTGAAACCAAATGCATTTCAAGGTAGGATAATTTTGACGTAAATGTAATTATTCTGAATTTTTTTATTCCTTAAGGATGTCTCCACTAATGTTAAAAACCAACTCACACACACGCACATAACAGAACATTTCTAAAATCAGGAAATGAGTCCTTAATTACTACATTATAATTTCACTATCGTGTAGAGAGCCATAAATTTTACAAACAACTTGGGTCCATATGAATTGTACCATTTTATCAAATATGTATTCTGCAATGCTGCTGTCACGTAACTGTTACATGTGTGTGTGATAGGTAATTAAAGTTGGATGCTATTTACGAAGATGCTCTTTTCCATTGAATAATTCCATCACTACATTTGATGCTATTGCAAATATATATATATATATATATATATATATATATATATATATATATATGTGTGTGTGTGTGTTCGTATTACGTATTTGTTCTTGTTTTGGATACATTATATAAATTAATTTTATATTTATATATGATGCTTCTAGTCAACACCAATGTTTTTTTTTAAAACAATTTTATTCAACTATCCATCGACGGATGTTAAACTAGGAGAAAACGGAGGACAAGTGTGAATTAAATTGGGGAACTACTTATGTCCAGTTGTTTTAAGTAATATTCTTAGTTTGTGTGTTGTACTTGAAAGTTAACGATGACATATGAGGCTATAAAAATAATGATCTGGGTTTAGACGTGTTCTTTTTGGACTACATATTCCTAGAAACAATTGGGTGTTTAATTTAAAACTTGAATATGTAATGGAATATAAAAGTTAAGTGCTATGTAGAGGATTTAATTTTAGATACAATTTAATTATCCTTACACACACACACACATATATATATATATATATATATATATATATATACTCGCTGAAGAGACCAAAAAACAGGTACTCTTACCTAATATCGTGTAGGGTCTCAACTAGCACGCAGAAGTGCCTCAACATGAGATGGCCTGGATTCGATTAATGTATGAAGTAGTGCTAGAAGTAAATGACACCAAGAAGTCTGCAATGATGTCCATAAATAAGTAGGTGTAAGGAGAGGTGGAGATCTCTTCTTAACAGCACGTTGTAAGGCATCCAAGATATATCCCATAATGTTCATGTTTGGGGATTTGGGTGGACACAGCGGAAGTGTCTAAAATCAGAAGAATGCTCCTGGAGCCAATATGTAGCAATTCTGGACGTGTGGGGTGTCGCATTGTCCTGCTGAAATTCCCCAAGTCCATCGGAATGAACAATTGACATGAATGGGTGCAGGTGATCAGATAGGATGCTTACGTACCTTTCACCTGTTAGAGTCGTACCTAGACGTATCACGGGTCCCATATCACCCCCCCCCTGTATATGCCCCATACAATCACAGAGCTTCCACAAGCTTGAACAATCTCCTGTTGACATGTGGGGTCCACGGACTCATTAGATTGTATCCATACTCGTACACGTCCATCAGCTCGATTCAATTGGAAACGAGACTCGTCAGACCAGGCAAAGTATTTCTAGTCATCAACAGTCCAATGTCGTTGTTGACGGGGCCAATTGAGGCATAAAGCTTTGTGTCGTGCTGTCAACAAGGTACAAGAGTGGGCCTTCGTCTCTAAAAACACATATAGATGATGTTTCATTGAATGGTTCGCACGGTGACACTTGTTGAGCGTCCAGTATTAAAGTCTGCAGCAATTTGCGGAAGGATTACACAATCGTCCCGCTTAATGATTCTCCTCAATCGTTTGTCCCGTTCTTGCATTTTCTATTTCAGGCCGCAGCGATTTCATAGATTTGATGTTTTAACGGATTCCTGACCTTCACGGTTCATTCGTGAAAAGGTCGCGTACATGAAAATCTAAATTTCATCGCTACATCGGATATAATATATCTCGTCTCTCGTGCGTTGACTATAACACCACGTTCAAATTCACTTTAATCTAGATAACCTGCCAATTTGGCTGTAGTAACCTATCTTGCAACTGTGGCAGGCACACGTTGTCTATCATAGGCTTTGCCGACGAGGCTTTGATTTGTTCCATATATCTTTATTTGCATACGCAAACCTATACCAGTTTATTTTTTTGGCTTCTCAGTGTATATATACATGCATTAGATAATTTAAGTTTGGATGTACTAACATTGGAGATTTGGGGACTTTAATGGATATATCTGGTTTGACTTTGCTTGCCTAAAAATGTCACTCAAAATGGAAGGCCTCTTTGCATATAATCTTTCGGTTTTAACAGTATATATAAAGAGTGAGCCGAATACTATTTATGATGCGAGTAATAATGATACACGATAGAGGAATCATTATGTTCCTTTTATTTAAAATGAATAATTTAAAAGTTGAAGGATTTACAATATGTATAGTAAAATAGTTTTACTACATACATTATAAATCCTTTTTTTTAAATGTAATACTGTCTATTTTGGGGGAATTTCTTTCACTATAAGAATTTTTTAGAACAAAATATGAAAAATTAAATTTAATATGTCCGTTGGGAATCCTGATTGTGTATTTATATTGTTTTGTAAATTCTACTCCATTCAGAGTTCTAATAAATAAGAACTAGTTAATTGAGTCAAATGTTGTTCCCCTAAAACTAAGCATGTACTTAGTCCATGCATAATTAAATTTTTAACAATCCGAAACAGTTTTCTGCATTTTTAGATTAAATATTACTAATTACAGCATTTCACATTATGTATTACTTAATTATATGCAGAGCTACGATTAGGAATTGTAAATTAAACAGGCTAAACATAAATATAGGACTAGCTCTCTGTTTTGCTCTTTGTTACTTTTAAACAAGGGTGTCAAACTCAAAGGTGAACTTGAGAGAAACAAGCATGTTTTAACTTTAGGTGGGCCACAAAAAAATAAAAAGCAATATTCATGTAAATGTAAGTTTATTACAAGTAATACATCATACGAAACATAAATGAAAGAACAATTTAAAGTAAAGACCCTGTCAATTGACATCTCCCTTCTCTGCTACTATTTTTCCTATTTCAAGAGTTATTGATATACTTATTATTATTATTATTATTTGCCAATATACTGGTCGGGCCGCAAAAATGCTCGTTGTGGGCCCCGATTTTGACACCACTGCTTAAAAATTTATTCCGTTGTATTTTAAGGAATTACGATACATACAATTAACTTTTATCTTCTCCTTTGTGCACTTAATGTATAACAATGTTATTTATTTCATCAACTAATTAAATAATTCATAATATTAATAATAGTATTTGAAACCAAAGTTCTCTTAATCTAAAACACAAGTGAACTTGATTTGTGAGTTTGCACTGTAGAAATTATTGAGAATTAGTATATTTGAAATATATATATATACATTGAGTAATTTTGGATCAAGTGATGATTTTCTCAACTATGATTAGGAGTTATAAAAGAATGATGTGTTTGTAGAAGAAGCTTTCCATGCTGCAGGTTATAGTTCATAATTGATTTGTCCTTACCATTCGAGTAATTCTTTTTGAAGATATACCCATATTTTAAAACTGAAAGTTTGGATTATATTCGATTCTAAGCTGAGAAAATATTTTAGCCGTAAAGTTGTTTTTCAGGTGAGATGAAAATAATCCTTCAATAGTTAAATAAATAGAAGTTAGCCGTGGCAAATTTTAGTCCCCAAATGTCAACTTATCACCAAATCAGAGCACAAAAATATTAGCCACGAGACAAATTTAAAAGAGTCTAGAAAGATTATTAGATTGAATTGTGTCACAAACACTTAGACACACACAGACAACACATACCATGATGTCTTTTTTAAGGACGATGCGGTGAAGCAAAATCAAAAATCAAATCTGGAGAGTGACTATACGTTTTATTGGAATTGGGTGGTATTCCGACTAAGGATTTATACGCATTGTTGTTTGAACTTTGAATTTATGCTATTATCAATTTAATGTGTTTCTATCGTTCACGTCTAAAGTATATATTTCGTATTTTTACTGGACTCCAACTCATATTATCTCCGGAAGAACCTGCGTGTTAATTCCATGTTCCTTTCCTTCACTTGAAAGCTATTTGATTTTGTATCAATATTTTAACTATAGCTGTCAAACTTGTTTAACAATGTTAAAAGTGTTATAGTTAAGATATAACAACTACAAATTATATGAAGTCATTTTTTTCTGTGTTTCAATTAACTCCTTGTTTTACTAATGCCAACAGTAAGTTACAGGTAATTTTTGTAATATGGTTAAAGACTTTTTATTGAAGTAAAAACTTCTTAAGGTACCCGACTACGTTCGGAACCGTGAGAAATGGATAATATTAGGATATTTTGTGTCAATTATATTAGAAAATGTATTTAAAAATGTTTTAAGAATATTATTACAATAAAAAATTATTTAAGTACAATATTTTGAAAAAAATGAATATAGAATGATCAATTTTCAAAATATTCTCCTTTTGGGAAAACAATGCTTTTATATAATAATATTTTTCCAATATATAGCTCAGACCTCTCTACACAGGCTCAACTAGAAATTTTAAAATATATAACTTTAAAGTGGGTTTATTCATATTTTACGACAACAGAGGGGAGCAATTTTAAGAAGAAAACTCCGATAATTATTTCAATGGGTCGTAACTCTGAAAATAATGTGAATTTTTCAAAAATTCCCTGTTCAGACTCTTTAGAGAAGTCTTTACTTTATATAAGCGAAATATTATTATTTTAGAAGCATTTTTTTATAAAAGGAGAATATTTCGAAAAAAGAGTATTCTAAGTTACTCTTTTTACGAAAATACTGTATTTAAATATTTTTTGTCAAAATATCCTTAAAACAATTTCATACATATATTCTAATTTAAGTGAAACTAAATATCATGAAAATTATCCATTTATGCGCTTTTTTTAAAATCACGGTTCCAAACGTAGTCGAATACCTTAAAGCTCGTTTTGCTGATCGGTAAACCTAAGTGAATCGACACGCTCGGTTCGGTGAAGTATTAAATCTTCTACACTTAACTCCAGTCGCCATCCGATACATTTACGGTTTTAATAATGTTATTAGAAATCTCTCGCCGATATAAATAATGTTTACAATAAATTTCTACTTTTCAGAAATTAATAGTTTTTTTAAATGATATCGCTTTGGTCATTTCTTCATTTGAATATTTCAATTATTTATTTACATTAACAAATTGGTAGAACTGATAGAACTGTTATGTACTTATATTTATTTATTGCTTTTCATACTGGGCTAGCTGAATGTGGCAATAGGTTCGTTATAAAATTGATGATTAAAATGTATAACCAGTTTTCTTATAATGAAGGATATTGTAATGCTTACATAAATTGTACATCAACAGGACAAGCAGCTGTAGCAATAGTCATTTTTCAAGCTACTTTAAATTTGCTGATTTTTCTTCCATCTCTGTCTTTGATACACACATAATTTGATTATTAGCGCTAATGCTTTCAAGATATGCAGGTTTGTCCACGACACTGAAATACTTCATATTCGGGATATTATTTGTGGTGAAGGCGGGAATATGTCATTGAAGGTAGGAATATAGAATATATTTTGGAAATGCTATAGTTTTCAAGGATTGGCAAGGCGATGTACAACCTGTTGCTTGAGAAGAAGTGAAAATGGAAAGATAATAAAATAAACCATTTTCTTTGTCTTTATTGTATTTTTTGCTAGAGATTTGCATCATGCTTCATATTTCTTGTGCATACTGGTTGATTTAAAAGTAGAGAGACCATTTTCAGAACATCATGAATTTTTATTAAATAAAGTTATTTACTTGAAATTTTCAGTGTGGCTTTCTTTAGAACAGTACACTTTAAGTAAATGTTTAATCAAGCCAAAAGAGATTTTTCGTATATTTTGGGGAGAAAATTCCTTATTTCCTCTTTGATTGCTTTTTGAAGCCCTTTAAATGTTCTTACTTTACATCTATTTAATTGTTTTTTTAAGTTGTCCCGTAATAAATATTCTCAAAGAGCACAGTGAGCGTGATGATAGCTGTTTCTCATAGGGAAGAAAATTTATTTATTTATATTTCTTAGCCATTTTATAGTTGATTTTGCAGTATCACATGTTGCAGAATCTTGATGAAAAAAACTTTCCTCGAAGGTAAAGACGTTTACTTTTTTTGACCATGTGCTTCAAAAAATTTTGCTAACATTATGTAGCATCAATTTTAGCATTTGGCTCTACACAAAAAAGGTTTTTTTAAGTTTTGAGCAGACATTTCCATCCATAGCTCAAAACCTGATGGCTTACTTGCTTTTTCCAAAAGAGCTGCTCCTTTGCGACATTTTCCCCGTGAAATATGTTGTACCTTCGTTTCACCTCTTGTAAATAATAGATAAAACAGTGATTTATCCGAAGTTATCCATGTTTTCTATATACCTTTGCATAACATCAAATACAGAGACAAAGAGCCTCTTCGTTTTCTACGGTCTTTACAGACATTTGACGACAGACTGTGGTTGGTTCAACTTTTTATAACCAATTTTTTAATCTGATGACAAGTTGTTTATTGGGATACCTGTAGTTTCTTTGTCAAAGGTTTTTTGAAGCAGAGGATTTTCTACACATATAATTTTTTTCAACGTATTTGTTTTTTTTTTATTTTTCATTAAGGACTTCTTTTCGTTCACATCTTTTCCTGTTGCTTTCAATTGCGAGCCAAACTTTATTTCGTTTCAAAGTTTAAATAGTAATACATTAGAAAAATGCCTGTTTTCATTTTTAAATGCTTTATTTATTACAGAATTTCAACAAGCATCCTTCAAACACCTTAAACTTTTTTCCGGTTTTGAGGATGCAATTTCGGTACTATTATTTGGTTAGATTAGTATAATTTAAATGTTTAAATTTTAATTTTTAAAATAAAATCATTAGTAAGACGATTGAAATTCACCTTAAATAGTTATATGCTTTGAAATTTGGCCACACTAATTTTGAATCAACGAGTATACATGAACACACACACACAAAATACTAAACCGTTTATAAAAAAAGGTACAAGCATTTTTTTTTATGTAAATATGAGTGAGCGAGTGGTAGAATGTAGAATTTTAATGGCACAAGAGACGATTTTGCCTAAACTGAGTCAATCAAATGTGAAAATATTAAAATTTATTTAAGCAACATCAGAAAATGTTAGCAAGAACACAATTTCTGTAGCGGAAGTAAAACATCAAATTGAATATAAAATAAAATTCAAAATATAAAAGCAAACTAATTTTGGTGGAGCACATCCCACCATGTCAGGTAAGGTTAAACCAGTTCAACTAAAAAGCGAAATAAAAACATTTTATGCATATGCTAAAATTCTTTCTAACGAGTTAAAAATTATAAAAGCTATGAAAGTAAAAAAAAAACAATTACTTTCTGCGCTTTTTATTTTGTGTAGGTGTTATGTGTGAGGGTAAGACGATTTCACATCCTCAGCATAAATAATCATATCCTCGTCGGATGAATCTTGTTGAGGTTCACTTTTATGGAGTTTGTGGAGCGCCATTTTTAGTTCAATCTTAGGAAATTTGTGTTGATTTTTTGAAATTGCGCTTTTTTAAACGGGTTTTTTTTTTGCACTTCGTTTTAAAGCTCTAGTTGTAGCGAATACAAGGGAAGTTTGATTCTCACATCCCGGGATGGATGTATTAGTTGCGGGAACTGATGTAACCTTTTTATTTGGTAAGGAGGTAAATCTAGACGGAAAATTCTTTTTTTGGTTTGATAATGATTGTTTGATCTTTTAAGGATGAGCGAACATGAGTATTAAATACAGGAACCGATGACAAAGACTCCGGCATTGTAGGTGTTATTGAAGATGTGGAAGGTAAGAGGTGTGTTTTAGTGAAAGACGAAGATGTGGAAACAGAAGGAATATTTAGTTTCGGGACGGACGATGGCTGATTAACGTTAAAGGAGGACGTTTTATTTGAGTGATATTTTCATCTGTCTGTAGCGGATATTGAAAATTTATCAGCCCGGGAAGATGTTTGCGATTTTTTGTGGAACTATTAGTTTTTTTGCTTCTAAATAAAAAAAAATATTTTTATTCGTTTTATTCGTTATTTCTTTGTTTTCCACTTCGAGCATATTTTTTAATAGGCGGAATGAGTCTGTTAGCATTTAACGCATTTCTGCTCCAGACTGCAATGTGTGGAAGAACCCCAAAACATGCACATCTTGAGCACGTCAATTGCCCGCGACAGGAAGTTTGTGAGTGACCGAATCTCTGACACTTGTAGCAGCACAGACGATTCCGTATATATGGCCGTATTTTACAGTTTAAATAACCTACTTTTATATTAGTTGAAAGTTTCGAGCTGTTAAAAATCAGAATTAAGTGTTTAGTAGGAATAATTGAAGCTTCTTTTTTTTTCTATTGTACTTCTTCTGACCTGAATCACTCGCTGATCTGAAAATCCTTCAAGTATTTCTGCATCATAGATGGTTAACTGGTCAGGTTTGGAAATAACACCGCACAAGAATTTAGTAGATTTGAGTGAACTTTTTATCACAGGATAATCGAGAATTGTATTTTCAAGCAGAAAAGACTTTGTTCGTAGAGCAGAAATGCTTTCAATAAGTAGATAACCAGATTGCAAACTTTTCACTGATTTCAGTTCACCACCTATTGCAATTAGAACTTTGTGTATAGCAATTGGTGATTTTGTTAACGTATTATTGTTCGGGAAATATATTAGTAATTCTCTGACATACACATATAAAACGAGGCCTTTACTCGGACGCAGCTGATTTAGATCTATAGGCACGAATAGAACTTCATTCTGGTATGCCTCCCGCCACCACGGAGTCCAACAGGGGAGGCAGTGTGCCGGTCAACTGACATTAGTCAGGTTCGGCGTGCTTACATATATTACACCAAAGACATAGCACTACAGTATCAGGTGATATCCAAAGGATAAACCCGACACCTCTTATCTGCAGCACTCTAGCCCAACAGACTTATTACCAGCTGATTGACAGGAGTGGATTCACTCTTGCCTCCTGTCTACAGCGAAACGTGGGTGAAAATGTAACTCCACGAGACCAATTTCCTTCTTAAGGGGACACACAGCAAAAATGCGGGTTGAAAACCAACGGTTTTCGTCAAAAATAAACAATGTGAACACCCCAAAAATTAGAAGAACAAATTTAGAAAATGTAATCAAATAAACAAAATGCAAACTGAGCTATATTATGGACATTGAATTAAAAAGGAAAGGACGATATAATAAAACAATCTATAATAATAAATTAAATTGATCTTTAAATGATTTCACATATATTTAAATATATTTAATCTGTTGCCTAGACCGGAAAGGAAACAAAGGAGGAATGCATGGCAAGGAAGAAGGTTGAAAATAGAGAAGCATCGCTAGGGTATCCCGGTTCGTTGCCCCATGTTTACCAATGACAGTAAACCCTTTTGGAAAAGGAAAAGATCCCGACGACACCTGAGGATTGTAACACCCATAATCATCCTAAAAAGATGACCTACCTGAGTGGTTGCAAATAGGAGAGAAATCCTTCTAAGGTACATGAAACATTTTTCATAGCATGCAGAATGTACTCGTAAAAGGCAAACATTTAGTGGTTTCTGTGTTCTGCAATTATAAAATAAGAACTAATGAAAAAAATTTTAAACTGAAAAATGAAAATAAAATTCTTCCATTTTTACATTCTATTAAATATTATGCTTAATTATATGCAATAAAAATGATAATTTTGGGGACATTTTTGGGCAAGAAGAGGACAATTTAAAGTTAAACAAATCACTGGTAATTTTGTAAATAATTTTGATAACTTAAGTAAAGTTAATTGTTGATTTAAGACAATAACCACTTGTCAAAGCAACTCCAATTAACAAACAAATTAAACGCAAAATGTCAGGACTCACAGTATGTGGCACGGTATGAAATGTTTCAAACTTAGTGAAGTTGTGAGGCAAATAAAGCGTTCAAACGCTCTTACGAAAATTGGAAATCTAAAAAAGATGAACTCGGATGAAATGCTATTAATTGAGTCAAGATTCGTGGATGAAGTAGAAACCGAAATTGCTTGTACTGATGGAATAATCTTATAAAAGGTTTCCCTTCTGCCGTGTGGTCATAAGCGCACACCCATTTTTTTAAAGATAATTAATAAGACAAACGTAATTGTTATATAAAATTATGTATACATTGTTACTTAATAATACAACATTGTATCACTGATTAGCTTATAATTGATAAAGTTACTGAAAAAATCGTCTAGACTCATCTGTCTCTTGCAAAATGATGTAATGTTGTATATGAGTAAATACTTTTTTAATACTGGATGCTAAAAAGCTATATTGCATAATTACTTATTACGCATTTAAGATCTTTATATTATTTAGAGAACTTTCTAAAAGCACTCGCAATGTCTTAATAATCTTTACAAGTATGATTTGTTCTTGTTCATTGTCAATAAATTTAGTGAACATATTCTTCTTCTTTGTACCCAAAGAATCTGAGTCAAATGTAATCACGCCATATACAAACACTAAATATTGTAACTTTGCCAAAATAAATTAAGTTGTAAAATCTTTCTATATGTAAAAAAACGTTTTTCGTAATGATGTTATACATTTATTTATACATAAGATATAGTTAGTAAAAATGGGTTAAAAAAAGTTAAATTTAATTGAAGAAGAGCGCCAAGAATGATTTCTTAAAGCCCCCTATCTTCCAGAGCTTTCTGGAAAACTCCGCCAATGTCACAGATCGTGATGTTACATATTTTTCCAGAAATTTCCCGAAGTATCCATTTGATAGTCATCATGGTTGCCAAGTTGCCAAGTTTGGTGGCCAAATATGATACTAATTTGGCTGCCTCGCCAATATTTTTCGAAGTTTCCGTAGAAACGTCTTTATTACGTAAAGTAGCAGCTAGCGAACATTACAATTTTGAAGTACAAATTAAAATGCGGAAATAATGCCTTGAGTTTCTTTTTTCTGTTTACAATATATTGAAAAAATAAATAATTGCATAATACATGTAAATTTCAATTTTATAATTTGAGCAAAGAGTATGGATAGCTACATAATTTGCACAATTGGGATACCCTACTCTAGTATGATTGATGAAAATTTTTGTTTTGAACAGAAGTGAAACGCAGCAATGGTTTAATCGATAATATTGCCTTCAGCATGTGTATCGCGGTTTGAGGAAAAATATAATTTCAAATTTTCTTTTTATTACAAAAATGGATGGATCTATAAAAACTGATTCACGATTACTTTAACCCCTTAGCGAGCATAATGCAGTTAATTCAATCATGCTGAGCTGGGCAAATTATGCAGATACGAGATAACTCGAGTGGAGTCGTATTTTATGGCGATGAAATTTTATTGTACAAATATAAGCGCTCGCCGTCTATACTGTCGTGAAACTACTGTCATCTGTCTTCGTGATTTCATAAATTCAGATACATTTTATAGTAGATTCGGATAAATATTCTAATAAAGTATTCTTTCGTTTGTGCTAGGCATCAGCCTTTTAAAAGTATATATCTATCTATCTATCTTATATATATATATATATGTATATGTATATATATATATCTTATATATATATGTATATATATGTATATATATATATATATATATATATATATATATATATATGTATATATATATATATATATATATATATATATGTATATATATATATATGTATATATATATGATATATATATATATATATATATATATATATATATGAGATATTTTTCTGATTTGTGTAAATTTTAATAAAATAAAAAAAATATCCTTCATAGTTATTAAACGATTTACCCGTTGCTTCCTTTTTGTATGACCTAGAAAAAAAGAAGCAACCAGTAAATTCTTTAATAACTAAGATGAATATTATTTATTTTATCAATACTTACAATAATCAGAAAATATCAAAATATGGACTTAACGGCATTGATTTTTGAGCGACTCACATATAGGTAAGAAAAAATGTAGAAGCAAATTACTAGAAAGACTAATTCAAAGTTATCACAGCGATGTAAATATAAAAAATCACGTAGACGAATATTTTATGGAATTCTACGACAATTTATGGAATATTTTATGCTATATTTTATGGAATTCTACGATTTCTCAAGTTTCGTTCTTCCAAAATTTAACAAAAAATCCCACAATATATTATGCTATATTGAACTAGAAGGGATGCAAAGGAGAAGAGAAAATTAGAGAAAGCCGTTCCACAAATGTGTAATAATTGAAGTGTTGGGCTTCAGCTGCATCTTGCTTTCAAAGACATCAGACGAAAATAATTTCGAGTAATTTTTTAAAATAAATGCTATTGTTATTATGGTATCTGTTGGAAAGAAAGAATAAATGTTTTACAAAAAAATAAAATATAAATTTTTATTTTTTAACGAAGCAATTATTCGAAAGGAAAGGTGATGTACGTGCAATATTTCAGTATTCGGTTCTCATTTGAAATGTAGATAAAGTCCAAAATTCAAGTAAAAATTTTGATTGATTTTGTATGTTTTTCAATTTTGGTTTACCCATTCAATAGCAACTGCGAGATACCAAGAAGTAAGCGTGTGTACCAAAATTGCCGGCTACGAGATATCTCGTAGTGTGTGCTGCAATTTTGGATGGACTACAGTTCTCCATTTGAGTTGTTAGAAAGAATGAATGAAAAAAGTTTAAATTCCATGAAACATAGAAATCATCAAATTTATTATTATTAAAATAACTTAGATGATTATATTATAACATGATAATAATAATTTTATATATATATATATATATATATATATATATATATATATATATATATACAGTCGAACCTCTATATTGCGAACTTTTTCCTGGAACCTTGAACATTTCACGATTTTCTTCGTAAAATAACCTCCCTATAGCGAAGTCCATTTTCTAAATACGAACTTTTTCTTTTGTGATTTAATTTTTTGTCTTCCTCTTTATAAAGTATTTCTAAACATTTCGTTATCCTCTCTATAACACATTTTTTATGGTGGTCATAAATCTTGAACTGGTTTTATTAGATCCTAACTCGCCAAGAGCATTAAAACTCTGGACATTTCATCCAGGAGGTGCAACTTTTAACTTTTATTGTCCTGTTCACTAGAAGTATCTTCGATATCCCCTTTCACACTCAGTGGAGTTGTCACGTTCCCCGTGTTCTAGTTACAAAATAAGGTATGTTTAATAAAAATTGTGTGCTTTAAATTAGAAAATGTCCTTAAAATTGATTTATTTTAATATAAAATTATTTTCTTAGTATTGAAAATACAGTGACACATTCGACATTGTTTTTTCTAGTCTTCCTTGTAGTTTTTTTCTTTCTTTCTTTTTTTTTTGATGACATGAAATACATTAAACATATATTTATTTTAAAAAAGGTGTGAATAATTACTTTTTTTAAAAAATATATAGTGTTTATAAATTTAAAATTTGTTTGATATGGTTTATAAAGTATGTTAAAAGATTAACTTCTATATAACGAATTTTCCATATAACGAACTTTTTTCTGGGACTTAAGGACTTCCTTCTATAGAGATCCGACTGTATATACATATATGTAAATGTATTGCAATTTTTTTTTTAACAAAAATGTTTTCAACGTTGTTTCTGTGCATATGCCTTTGTAGGTTTCATTTCTTTGTGCGTGGAAGATGTTTTAAGTAATGGAAATCAGTTGTATTTGTATGGTAATTGCTAATTTTTTCTGATTTCATGCCTCCGACATTAAATAAATGCATAAAACCTAATTTCCTAAATTGAGGCATCCTAATTCGTTTTCCCTCGATTTCTTTGGTTATAAAACTTGTATGCATTCTGCAGGAAGATTTCGATTTAGTGTAGAGAGATTTTCTTGTACTAACGGATGGTTTTTCTGAGGTGGTGTGTACTAACTATTATTTGTCAGTCTATTTTTATTACTTTACAACTCCCATATCCTTAAAAGTTTCTCTCAGTGAGGATAATTACACATCTGACTGTTTCTAAATGAATTTAGGTAACGAGCTTGTGACATCAAACAAAACCAAAAGAAAATATAATTGCGCATTTAGATTTTTATTGAAAAAAATATTACTTGATAACTCGTAAGTATCACTCAGCACATAAATCTTTGTAAGATAAGCCAGAGCAACTAATCTCGCGGTGTTTTTCTGCCTATAAAAATTACTGAACATGTCATTAAAATATTATATCAGTAATTGAACATTATTATATTTTGTAAAATTGCATGTTTTCCCTAAAATAAAACCTTGAAATCGAAGACAAGACACTCGAAATTTTCAAGAGTTCGTTGCATTTTACAAGGCAAAGGTGCGTGCACTTGTCATAATTGAGGATTGTCAGAGCTCTGAGAGGTTGGAATTCTGCTCAATTTAGTCACCTTTACGACACGCACGCTTACGTTGAGACTAGTCTAGCCCGGTCACCACATGAAAGACTATAATGATATTTTTAATACCTGATACTGATAATGAGTTAATTTTGGCGAGGTTGTATTTGGTGTTCTTGGCGAACATTGTCCGAAAAATATTATGTTAGACTTAACGTATGATGCCTCCAATTAGGCTTATGTAGCTACATTCAAAGAAAAAAATTTGAAACTTGAGGTATTTTGCACTTTTCAATTTTTTTTAAAGTCAACAGCGTAAAATCTATGCTAAGAGATTATCCCTGGAAAGATAACTGAATAAACACACATATAACATTTTATAATAGCTCATTACAATTTTACGATACAGTGTGATTACTTCGGCATAACGTTTCGCCATTTTATAATTATGAACTACTATTTACTTGACTATAATTACATATTTTTAATACTTGATACTGTTAATGACTTAATTTTGGCAAGATTGCATTTGGTGTTCTTGGCGAACATTGTCCGAAGAATCAGTTAGGCTTAACGTATGACGCCTCCAATTAGGCTTATGTAGCTGCATTCAAAGAAAAAAAATTTGAAGCTTGAAGTATTTCGCACTTTTCAATTTCTTTTAAAGTCTGCAGTGTAAAATATATGCTAAGAGATGATCACTAGGAAGATGATAACGTGATAAACAAATATATAACTTTTTATAAAGCTCATTAAAATGTCAATTATTTTAAATGTAAAGAAAACATGCCTCTTGGTACTAGTAGTGTTTTTGAATGGTTGTCTATATAATTAAGTTGTATTATCTTGTGATATCGTACTTCGTCACAAGATTTTCATATGGGTATTCTGACATTGAGATTCAACCGCAGATTGAGAAATACATCACTTTTTCGGTATGCTTTCGGTTGTGACAATTTTAATGGACTACCTAAACTTGAGGTTTGGTTATCGAAACCATCAATTATAAATTATATGCAGCATACTTTGATATACTTTAGGTAGAGATCGTCAAATGTAGCCATCTACGATCTTCGAAGAAGTGAAATTGTTGCCGCTTACATGTATTGTGTGTTGTAGAATTAAGTTTTATCTTAAAGTAATATTATATGTAATTAACAAATTTGTTATTATCATTATTATTTCAAACTTTATTTAAAAACGTGGGGAAATTCGGAATTTCATACATTTCTACCTTACGTTCACCGCGTAACCGTAGCAGGTAAAGCGTTACGAATTTTTTTCCCTACCGTGCCATAAGAAGTTAACTTAAATAAAAAGAAATTGTGTTTGCCGGTATTTTTTTTCCTTCAAAATAAGCGTTTGTTAAGGGGTTAATTGTAGGAGAGCCCAGGCCTCTGGGGGGTCCAAAGCCAGACTGCTGCCAAGTACCTACTCTTAGTGAAATCCGACTTGGGGGCCCAAAACATGACTTCGCAGGGTGCCCAAATGGTCTCCTTTACTCCATTAACATTCACGAAATTTTAGCTCACGATTTTGATCTTTACCTCTTCATGGTAAATTTAATAGTGATTTTTCCTAACAAAAAGTAATAATGTTATAAATAATAATTTGAATTCCATGCATCTTACTTCTGTATATATAAAAATTCTTTTCTGATAATACACGTCAAATCATCAGATACTCGCAGTCTTAACGTTGTCGTGAAGTTTCGAGAGTGTGGTACTAGCCCAGGAATCGCCCTTATCGACAGTTATTCAAAATTATGAGATTGTAAAGGTAAAAGTTTTAATGTAGCTTTTAAATACGCGATATTTATAAAAAAACCCATTTATTTGGTTAATGTAAATTTTGTTTTGCTTATTTAACTAATTTTTAACATTCAGCGGATCGTACGCAGCATGACTGACTTAAACCTAATATTAATATATAATTAAGTAAGAAATTATTTGATTTACAAATCAACCAATCTTTTGGAATTGTACGCAGATAACAAATGAAATGCAATGTAATTTCGTTTCGATATTTCCCACACATTTTAATAAATGCCTTCCTGCGATTCTCTATCAATGTCATTATTATATCTCTGAAGAGAAATTGATGAAATTAAGTTGGATCCTTTTCGCTAGAATAATTTAAATAATTCAAAACATATTTATATTGTATATCCCTATATGAGACCACTAGATTCAGTAGTGTTGCATTTATATGCATATGAATGCAAATTACATGCACTGCGTAGCTACTTCGTTGATATTAATATAATAATAAATGAAAATGATTATTTTCTATGCTGTGTTTTCAAGAATTCAAAATATCTGTACATTATAAAATATGAATTTACAAATAAAATTTTACTGACTACCATTAAACAAATATATAAAATATGGGTAATACAAATAAACATACAAAACTTTTTTTTTTTTTTTTTTTAAATATTCTTAAAAATAATTGAGAAGGAATTCTACAAAAAAGTATAGCCCAGGCAAAAAAAGCCCTTATTTTTTTTTCTTTGCAAATAAATACCAGAAAAAAGTTCTTTCTTTCATTAATCATTTTTCTTTTATATAACCTCTTTTTATATAAATCTTACTTAAGACATTCCTGCAATAATCGATGTTAATATTCCGTTAAATTAACATAGCTATTAATGTGTAGCAAAAACAAATAATATATATATATATATATATATATATATATATAAAATTTTAATTTTTAATTTTTAAATTTTTTTTTCTTCTGAAATTTGAAAATTTTCCAATTAACTTACCAAGTTGCAATAGGGGGAAGGTTGGCGCCATCAAACTAGTTTAACCCCACTTATCGGTCCTAAGTCCGAGATTGCACTTGGATATTTTATAAATTTTTATTTTATTTTATAATTTTTTAATTTTGTTTGAAAATGATGGAACATTATCTTTTATATTCGCCATTGATATTCTGAAGTGTTTTGGTATTTTAGGATTCATATATTTCAATTTTTAAATTGATAATTGTGATTGTTTTTATATATTTAAATATATATATATATATATATATACATATATGTAATATTTTTATAATATTTATAGAGTGGTTGATTTAAACAATGGTGAACCAAAGGTAGGGCGTGGCCGGTGGTGAGTGATTCAGTAAGAATTATGGGATCAATCAATTCAATTATGGAATCGACGAGGCAGTCTGGTAAATCCAATTTACTGAATATCTTGAAACACCTAGGCACATTAATTACGAGGAACATGGACGACACAACACAAAGTAGCCGACAATATGATTACAGAACGAAGAGAGAGCGAGATTTCCAGAGACATCGGTTTTTATACCCGAAAGTGAGGACCACGGGACATTTTTGTAATAAGAGCTTTGATTGGTTACAAGGGGTGGGAAAGGGATTTAGGATGTAATATTCGTAGTCGATTAGGATTAAGTTCAGGATGTTAGTTACGACCCAAATAATTAAAAGATTAATTAAAATGATGCTAGGCAAATTATTACATACACACACACACATATATATATAGATAGATAGATAGATAAAAAATAGATGGATAGATAGATAGATAGATAAATTAATAGATAGATAGATAGGTAGACAGATAGATAACTTTTTGAAAATTCATGTTTTATGGTCCTTGGCTTCCATTTAAGATCTAAATTGAAAATTATGCGTATTTTCAAAATTAAAACACTTTTTAGAACCATAAATTGGTAGTATGCCTTTTAGAGCCCTCCTTTTTCAATATACCGCTATGTTGAGAAAAAATTAATCTGTATTGAGATAAAGACTAACTATTCTACATTTACATAGTTCTATATTTTGTTGAGCTTTCTGTAGCTTTAATTTTCAATCACATCCTTGTTTCCTGATGCCCAATACTTTACAAAATTAGTTTTCGGTTATTCTGTTCTATTGTTGTTGAAAGATGCTTCGAAGTAATTTGATAATCTCCGACTTTGTGTTTGAAAAAAGACTCCATTGTCGTGAGATTGCTGGAATCACTCCAGAATATATGCATAATGTAAAAATATAACTCCCCCTTTACAGTAGATTTACGAGAGATTGCACGGTACTTTTAAAACTTAATCTCATATTTATTTGCATTTGGTGGCTCTGGAAGCCTAATGGTCAAGGAAGCGGACTTGTTGCTGGAGTGTCTATTCGAGCCTAGAGCCGTTTAAAATCCGTTTTCTAGAGGAGGCCGTTGCACCTTAAATCTATCTGGGCCTAAATGTCCTCCTGTTGGTGTGGATTGGAAGTAACAAGAGGCGATGTCTGCACTGGTGTCGTTCTCAATCCTTTGCCATGGTACAGATTATAAGGTCCATTATCTAGACCTTGAGCAGCTTAAGAGTGCAACGTTTAATACAACGCTTAATCACCCACTTACTCACTACACTGTATCTGAGAAAAATTAACTGCAAATTCGTTTCAAAGAACAGTTATGCATTCGTTAGTATTTTAACCTGCATCGTTTTCTGAATCAATATCTAGCCGAAATGGTTTCCGACATCTTCCGAAACCGCACAATTTAACAATCAGTCCTTCTTTGCAAGTACAATATTCCTCCCCCCCCCATTCTTGGTGTTTAAAATATGATCTATAATTTTTCAAGTTGTTTCCTAGAATTTTTAATTATACATTTTAAACTTTTTTCAACTTTTGCCGTCTCAGATCGACTCCTGATTTTTTTGGTTTGCAAAATGTATTTGTAATGGCTCTTCATTACTGTTTAGCACTTTTGAAAATAAAAATGATGCCTTTTATATTTTTTTTATAAAATTAAAAGAATAATATATATGCACACTAAAGCCACGAGTACATACTGATCCTTCATGAAAGAAAACGGGAATTTCGCCTCAGAGTTATAGCAATATTGAATTGGCTGTTGGATGAAATGCTGTTTTCTTATGTTATTCAAACGCGATGCTAATTTAGAAGTGAACCAATTAAGTAATTTTGAGTGACATTTTAACAGTTAAAAAATTAAATACAGCGGTTCGATGTTTCTGGGACTATGGTAGTAATATGTAATCCAACATTAGTATTAAAAATAAGAAACCGTGTTTGAGGAAGTGTTACACACTAGACCCTCCATCGAAATAAGGAAATAAGTGTAAATATATGGAAGACAAATATCCTTTTCTGTGTTCTGAAATGAACAAAAGAGACACAGTTTTAATGTTACATTTGAATTTGGGGGCATAACTTATTTTAACAGGACAACATATCTCTAATCTTTATTTCTGAGGTTGGCCACAGTAGCCCAGAGATCAAGGTAGTGGCCTTGTGGCTGGCACGTCATGAAATCGAGTTCAGTATCGCTGAAGCCCTACCGTGTAGGGAAACCATGTGCGGTAAATCTGCCGAGAGATCAAACATCGTCCCGTTGGCGTAATGTGGTAGTTAGGAGAGTGAGTATTTAGGTATGAGTGAGGGAATGTTATATATATATGTAATATATATATATATATATATATATATATATATATATATATATATATATATATATATATATATATATATATATATAACATTCACTCGCTCATTTTATTTCAGCTCAAATGATGTAAATACATTAAACTGGGCCAAAAGAAAAGCGGATTGAAACGTAATTTTTCAATTCTTACAATTAGCTCACACTCTCTCTCTATATTTACTTATTTATTTCTCTTGGTGGAAATTGAGCTGAAATCTTATATACATGATTATTTTGGATGACAATACAATAATTTAACTATAATTAATAAAAATTAATTGATTAAAATTAATTATTACAGGAATTACATTACGGCCACGTTGGCATCACTTGTGTCAAAACTTGAAAAGGTTTTTTCTCACGTTTTAAAGCATTCCGTTGAACTGAAGTTTTATAGACACGATTGTTTTGGATGACAATACGATACTTTAATGATAATGAATAAAAATGAAATACCACTTAATGTTGCAATTCTGTCATATGTTTATACATATTTATATTAATTGTTACTATTTATTAAAAAGCAGCTAAAATATAATTTTTCTTTGTTGATCTCAGTAGAAATTGACTTATTTTTTTGTTTATATTACTTGTTAAAATGTTAGTCGAAATGTATCAGCAAATGAGCTAGTTTAAAATTAAGCGCAGATTATAACACACAAGAATCGACTTCCTTAGGAATTTCTCTCTTGAGAATTAATTACTCCTTAGTTTCTGAAGTTGAAGATAAGCAAAGCACTTAGAAAACACTCGCAGTTAAGTGAAATAAATATCGCAAGGAAAAGACAACAGAGTCCTCAAGTGTCTCGCTGAATGTTTGAAAACTAATGAAAACTAATTTAATGCCTTATGAAATGGGTTGAAAAGGAGCGTCTATTTGCTTTTATTTGTTAATAGCTCTTTAGGGTACTTTCAGCTTGAATTTATTACACCAATGAAGTCCGATGTTATTGTGTTAATTCCTACAAACAACTCCCTGTAATGAAGATTCAATTAGAATTAAAATTGACCTCGTTTTTTAGATATCTATTGCAGGTAACTAGCCGGATATTGTATTTAAATTTAACTGCCCCTCACTGGATTTTCTTGTTTTTCTGTATACTAATATTATAATTAACGTTTCAGTTAACCCGCGGACACTCGCGCTTGTTTTTGCTACCGTCGTTACTCGCGGGGTGTAGAACACAAATCATAAACTTAAAATAATTGACATATTTCTTAAGGGCGACTTTTTATAAGCGGTCTCTTTCCGCCGCATAAAAAAAAATCAGTAGTATGTCCACAAAAGTGTTAGCTATATGCAAGTATTTATGAAATTCACGCACATTTTTTGTGCGGTTTTTTTATGTTGGGCCCTATCTATCGCTATTACTGTACATATAAAGTTTTCAAATTACAGTTTTTAGTTAATTGTTTGATGTTTAATGAATATATTTTTTTTAAATTTCCTGATAGAAAACTATCCATAGATTTTCTTTTGTATTTATAGGTTTATGATTCTAAAATGCTCGATCGTTCCTTTTTCATATAGTGTTATTGTAAATATGTGTGACGCTCCCCGGGCTTGACTGGGTGATCTTTCTTAATTTTGAAATTACTAACACAATAATTAATGTGATCATGATAGGCTAGTGGTCCTGCTTGCACACTTGCAGTCTAGTCCTAGTGTCGTTGTCTTAGTGACACTAGGACTCAACCATTGTCGCTTAAGACACGCCGTGTGTGATGGATGATGTGCGCTAGATGTTTGAGGTTCAATCCTCACGTTGGCGTGGTGTAAGGACGTAGTATGCTAGCTTAGGCTCTGTTCTCCTCATTTGACAGTTGCTCATAATTACCAGAATCGTTGAGCAATAGCCATTGTTTTGTTTCATCTCTACCGGAAGTCCCCTTGACCCACAGAAGAGCAAAAAGTATTATTTCCACATACATTGATAAATGTACTATCGTGACCCAAAGCACCAAGAGCCTTGAAAAGCCGTGGGAAACTGACCACAGTGGGTCTAAACCTGAGGCAGCCCCCCTGGAGAGGGTTGGGGTTATTGCTGGCTTTTGCCTAACCACCAGACATGTCTATTTGCTAGTATACCACCACTGGTTTGGCTACTGATGATGCCAGCCCTCTCTGCGGCCATGCCAGCCCTCTTTGCGGCCATGCCAGCCCTCTTTGCGGCCATGCCAGAATGAATGGTAAACAGCTGCTCCAATTCACTGGACTCGATAAATACCTGACTGACGACATATTCATTCGGTGCTGGAAGGCGTGGCATTAAATGGAAGCCAAGTACGGGCGTTGGATAAAAAAATAATAAATAAATTATGTTGCTTCAGAATTGGACTCAAATTAATATTAAGTCAAATCCTAATACTTATATTTTTCTTTCGTTCTTAAACTGTGCTGCATTTTGCTACCAGAACTTCATTGTGTGAATGTTTATTTCATTTTTTTTGCATTACATGAACAGAAACATATCAAATAAGGCACAAAATGCATTTCATGAGCTTATTTAAATTTATAAGTGTCATTTTTTTTCTTTTTGGAATTTTTCACTACAGATAATCTTTTTAGCCATAGCTTTTGTGTCAATAAAACTAATCAAATGTCTTAATATAGAATATTCCTTTTTAAAAAAAGTACACATCTAATATAATATGCCGAGTTAATTAAATTTATAAAATTTTTATAAAGGAAGGTAAAACATGACAAATGCTATTTTTTTATTGTAATGATAAATGAAATTGAGATGAATCCGTGTCTTAGTTATTCTATAACTTATATTTCAATAATAGAATTTCGGTTTGATAGCAATAATTGTTACTTAAAAAAACAAAATGACGTGGAAGTCTCAAAATTAAGTCAAGTTGCTTACTCGTCATTTTGTTGGGATACGAAATATCGTGGATCAAGTGCTATAATGTTTTGTATCTATAGAATTTAATAATTCACATATAATTAAAATCCTTCAATGCTATATGTACTATGAAAAAAAATCAATCTGAACAAATATTTTTACTTATATTACGGTTCCTTATTTAAGGAATTATAAAAAGCAATATTAAGATGTTTCTTTCTAATTTAAGAAAATTTCCGAAAAAAATGTACAAGTATGTAATATAAAATACAGAGGTAACATATTATACATGTGGTGAAATATGCATTAAGGTATCCGACTACGTATGGAACCGTGATTTTGCAAAAGCGTATAAATGGATCATATTTATGATAGTGTCATTTAGATTAGAAAATGTATATAAAATTGTTTTAAGAATAGTAATACAATAAAAAATTATTTAGGTATATTATTTTGACAAAAAATGAACATAGCATGACCCATTTTCAAAATATTCTCCTTTTGTGAAAAATGCTTTTATTATAATAAATATTTTGCCTGTTTATAGCTCAAATCTCTGTACAGAGGCTCAACTAGAATTTTTGAAATAAATAAATTAGAAGTGGGTTTATCCATATTTTACGACAACAGAGGGTAGAAAATTTAAGAAAAAAAAACACCTATAATTATTTCAATAGGTTGTAAATGTGAATTTTTCAAAAATCATAGTTGAGCCTCTGTACAGTGGTCTTTACTTTGTACATGCGAAATATTATTATTTTAGAAGCATTTTGAAAAAAAGATTATTCTAAGTTAAATTTTTGTAAAAATATTTTATTTAAATAATTATTTTGTCAAAATATACTTGAAACAATGTCATGCATGTATTATAATCTAATTGACACAAAATATTATGAAAATTATCCATTTACGGTACGTGACTACCTTCGGAGCTCTTTTGTTTTAAATACATAAATTTTCAACTAAATAAACACATTTCTACTTGAAATAGGGCTTAAAACTAGGAATTTAAGTACAATTTCCACAAAATTAAAAATAAGTTTGGATATATTGGGAATTTTTAGCGAAATTTTATTGAAAAACTGCTGTTACCTTAAGGCTTGTATAGAAAATTCTAATTAATATATTTTAATAATATCTAAACAGTACATAAATAATATCATTATCTGTGTTAAGAGTAATCAGAATTATAATAAATTTTGAAAGTTTTTGATATATGTCATTTTTTATAACTCAGTTAAAAAAAAAACTAATGTTTTTTCTCAGAAAAAGTGCAATAAAATACATAAATATATACACTAAGATTAAATTTTAGTCCAGACAAGAGATAAAACTAAATTAAACATTTTCGGAAAATTTTAATTTATTATCTTAAAAAGAAATTCTGTAGTGAACTTTACCGTGAAGCAAGAAATTGAAGAACATAGTTTCTCAGAAAATGTATTTAAAGATTTTATTACGGTATAAAAAAAAGTTCTACCAATTGTACATTTTTTAAACTTATCATATGTATAGTTCAAGATCTTTTTAGATTTATGGTTAACTAATTTGGACTTTTTTTTAACCTTTTGATGTTTTCTGGAGAGTTTTATAGACTATAACAAGTGTCGTTTTTAGCGAAATTTTGATGATTACACAAAATTCTAATCAATGCATTCAAATAATATTTATACAGTACGCGTATAACATCTTTAAATGAGTTAGAAATTAAAATATTTGAAATAATTTTGAAAGTGTTTTAAATATGCCAAAGTTTATGCAAAAACATGATTTTTTAAAAAAATTACTGACTTTTTTTTTCGTAAAAAAGCGATAAACTATATAAATATAAACACAGAGATTAGATTTTTATTCCTAACACTGATAGAACTAAATGAATTATGTTTTAAAAATTTCAATTTAATAACTTAAAAATATTTTGTGTAGGCATCTACTTCCGGTTTTGTAAAGTCCTTTTCCGGTTTTCTAATTATGCTATAACTTTGCTTCTAGATATCGTAGAAACAAAAATAGAGTGTTTTGGAATCTTAAATGCATGAGCTATAAAATAAAAACATAAAAGAAATTTCGAAACGTTTCACCAAAACGGCAAATTTTGGGTAGTCACATACCTTATGCGGTTTTTTTTTTTTTTTTTTAATCAGGGTTTCGAACGCAGTCAGATACATTAAACCTTAATCAAAAGACTGGGATAAGTGTTGCAAATGCCTCCCACTCATGGTAGTATAAAGACTTATCGAACTTTGAAGGAGATAAATTTGTGTTTGATTACTGTAAACAGAAATAATAGTTTGGAGTAATACTCTTAATTTAGTATCAACTAAATTTGTTAACATAATAAAAAAAAAAAAAAAAAAAAAAAACTCTTACTACATATTGTGCAAGAAAACTTGCATAACAATATTTATTTAATTAGTATACTATTTTATACTTTCTAAAGATAAAAAAAAATGTATTCAACATTTATACGTATTCATTTTTAAGTCACTATTTAAAATGGCAAAATAACGTCGATTTTAAAAAATGTATTTAGTACAGTACAATAAAAACTAATTTTAAAAATGCATGCGAAGATATATAATTAACATTAAAAATGAATAGTTTATATCAAGTCAAACATTAAAATCATCAACTGTCCACATATCCTCGATATCTATTTATTTCTACGTGCAATGTTGTAAAATCTACATTTTTCCTTAAATTAATTACTACATTTTTCCTTAAGCTAATGTGAAACTCCCTACGGTGACATGCATATCTCACAACAATAATAAAATACATAAACTCCGAAACTCTATATATTTTTTAAGTTTATTTCGAAATGTGATGTTATATATTGAAATATAGATGTTAATTTTTTTTTTCACATTCAAAGTCAATTTTACTGTATCGTTTATAAGGGAACAAAAATAATGTCTGTTTAAAGACACATACATGAGAGAAGTACTCTTAAACTGTACAGGAAATGCTCGTTTGCAAATATTTGCTTGACAGTATTAACAGAATATTTTCGAGTCTTATAGATGAATCGAAACTTTTTCTCATTTCTATAAATAATCAATGCCATTCATCCAGAATATTTATTCCACTTCTGTGAGTAGAAAGAAACGGTTCGTCTTCTTTTCAATAAATATTCATGACTACTACACTTTCGCGAATACTTCGAATCGAAGTCTAAATAAGCATTTCCTGCAGAACTGGATTCTGAAGGTGCCCGAAGGGAAATTCTGAATTAGAATTGACTAAAAATGCATGGTATTTTGTTTCTGATACAGATTTATTGGGATACGTAGACGGCGTCTTATGCATCGTAATAAGAAATACAGAGGTGTCAAATTGTTTAAAAAAGAACAGAAAAGAAATTTACGAAAGAAAAAAGGAATGCAAAGATTTTAAAATTCAACAAATCAATCAACCGTGTATTATGTATTTAAGAAAAACGTATCAGTTCGAGCATCAATAATTATAAAAGGAAGGAAACACTTTTGATTTATTAATATTTTTTATATATATATATATGTTGTTTTTCTTTGTAATATATAAAATATATATATTTCAGCTGTATATTGTTATAATTCTTGTGTAAATAATACCTATAATAGTGTAAAAAATGTATACTTGGATGTGAAAAACGTTTATTCTACTCTTGGCTGCATTTATTTTACGTTAAAAATTGTAATACTCGCAAGCAAAGTCATTACTTACACTGTAAAGGCAATTCATGGAAACTTAGCGAAATCTTGGAGATAGAGCCAAATTGGTAGAACCAAATTGATATAATTTTTAGTGACCTTTTTGATGATTTTGTTGACCCTTTATATGACTTTTGCAACCATTTTCCGACCCTTTGGAATAGTCTGGGTGTTAGTGGAGAAATAAACAAATATAATAGTCTATGACGCGAGCGGATCTTTCTCGAAGGATCCGTGAGTCCTATAAATAGGCAGACGCTCATTCAAACTGAGTTAGTATTGTTTTGGCAGGTAATAAGTAGCATTGCCTTGACCGTTGAAAAGTCTACCAGCAATTAGTAATTACTTGACTGTTGAGAAGGACGAGTGAGATTGCTTGTGAATAATCTTTAACGCACTTGTATTTTAGACACTCATAGTTAAGTCTGAGAGCTGTTGAACGTATGAATACCTTATGTGATTTATTTTGTGAATTTTTCTGCGTTTTCAGTATTTCAAAGATTGTCTTTCAACAATAAATTGACATCGTTCCTGAATAACTGTCTTGTTCTTTGTGACATATTTGCCTCCTCGGAGCCCAAAGTAAAAGTATTTTCTTGCTGATAAAAAATTCCTTTCCATGAGTAAAACATTGGAAATAAAAAAAAACTGAGTTCATGTCATTTCCATGAAATAATCCTTCTTATTAAATCCTTAGTGTTTTCAGAAGCTTTTTTATTGAATAAAATCCCTGAAAGATTTTTTTGGAGGGGGAGGGAAGAATATTTCCACCAATTATGTCAAAAACCATGCTAAAGGCAATTTACACTCAACTGTTTAAAACTTAAGACTTTTTATGAACTTTTATGTTATGTAAAGTAAATATCTTGTTAAAACTATTATAAATTTTAGTAAAACGTATTTTTCATTAGAAATATACAAGAGTTTGATATTGCATTCGAGAGGAGATTGGTACTGAGACATAAATGTTCCGTGTACTGTTCTCTAAAAATACAATAAAAGAATATATTCTAAATTTTATTTTTTTTTAAAATACTCTTTGATTATGAATTTCATAGATAACGCTCATTATTCCCTAATGCTGCGTTTTTAACACTGTGGGGCACGAGCATATTGAATAGTCGAAAAAAAATGATTATTTAAAAAATTATTAATTTACTGAAAGTAAACAAACATTATAATTCTTAGATAATAAAAAAATAGACATTTACAATGATAAAATACACTTATAAATGTATGAGTACTGCACAATGTATTTTATATATAATTTTACAATGTTCAGTTAAGAACAAGTTTAATAATTACCAGTGACCCCCCATGGGATTGTCATGTGTATATTAAAATTACACTGATTGGCACCGTAAATCAACACCAAAAAAGACAAGAAATAGCACAACACAATTTATTTTGTACGTAATTTGTTGACCAAGTATCAAATGATTAAATTTATAGACTTCTGTGGAGTGTGATTCCTACCAGAATCAGTAGCCAGAGTAGCCGCTATTGTTGGAGATCACAGCTGCCCCAAGCATCGGCAATGATTCAACGAGACTTTGGATGTGTTCTTGGGGTACATCAGACCAGACAACTTCCACACGTTGCCAAAGTTGGTCTGGTGTGGAAGCAGGGGTTGAAATCTGGGTCAATCATTGAGCAACCATGGACCACAAGATACGGAGAGTGAGCCGGACAGGGAAGCAATTCAATTTGGTGATTAACAAAGAACCTTTGGACAATGCGTGCCACATGAGGTCGCGCATTATCCTGTTGAAATATGGCTGTGGCCAAGCCCTGAAGGTAAAAAAGGACAGCTGGCTCCAACAAATCGGAGATGAAGTACCGGCAATGCGAACTAGATGAGTGCGAGAGTGATATGCAATACCGCACAGTACCATAATATCCGGTGCACGACCAGTGTGGTGGTGCATAAAACAGCTGTTCAGCATCATCTCTCCAAGGTGTCTCCAGACTCAAACCCGACCATCGTAGTGTTGCAGAGAGATGCGTGACTCGTCATTAAAAACAACTTCATTCCATTCCGCAGCCCACATCCTTCTGTCATAGCACCATTGGCGGCTAAGACATCTGAGGTTCTGCGTCAAGGATAGACCAAGTGATGGATGCCTTGCGGACAGATCACTCTGCTGTAAATGGCGTCGAATGGGGACTGAAGACACTGAATGATGCTTTACAGGCTCAATGTGATGTGCTACAGTCCGTGATGTGACTGAGCGATCCGTGACTGCCATGCGTACAATTAGCCTGCCCTCACGTGAAGTGGTGCACTGAGGTGGATGCGTTCGACCATTTCGGTCCGTCGTACCTTTCTGCATCCCACGGTCATATATCTGCTTTGCAGTTGTTTGGTTTGGTCCAACATGACCACCGATTTCCTTGAAAGGTAATCCACAATATCGGTAGGCCACTATCCTTTCTCTGTCGAACTCAGATACTTAAACAAAAGCTCATCACTGTTTTCTAAGAGACATAACTGATCATTTTTTAAAAAAAAAAAGAAAAACACAATTGCGGAACTTAAAATCGTCGAAATCACGAAGCCTTAAATAGCGCTTTGAGGTGGCACCACAGGCGCGTGTGATGTGTTTCTGCACTAAAATTCTAATCATTTGCTTATCTCACCTCCACTAATGCATGTTGTAAATTTTATGTTATTTGCATTCTCCCTTCATGGAGTTGCATTTACGGCAGCCAGTAGTGTGTATACAAGATTTAACTCATCTTGATAATTTGTACAGGATATAACTAATCCCTTATTTGCCAATTAAAAGTTATGCGACTCGTTCCTTAATGCCACCGATTTCCACGTAAGTGCTCGTATATGATGCATTGGTGGTGGAAAGGAGGGATAGAAGGAAAAGGAATAAATAAAAAAATCCTCTAAAGTAAGAGTAAATCCTTCGGAAACATTGTCTAGGTCCTTTTATTGCATTTCAACGCCTTTGGAATAATTTTATGGACAGTAATGCACAGAAAAGATAGTACTCCGTTCAGACGTATATATACGCCTGGGACAGTTAACACTTTGTCTGAGCGAGACATTTATATACGCCGGTAGTACATAAGAGGTTAAAGTTGTATTGTAGCTTCAAGGTCAGGTTCTTGAATTAAATACATTGTTATTGTATGGGAGGGAGGCGAGTAAAATCATGATGGAATATTGGGTCGCAAAAATTGAAACTTTGAGATGCACTGCTCTAATGTGAAGAGTTAATAAGTGCAGAAAAAAAGTAGAGAAAAAGTTTTGATTTTACCAATGTATTTTTTATATCTTCAACTTCTTAATTAAACTCAATTACTTTAACTAGATTAATTATTTTTGCCATAACACATTACTCTAATTATACGTCACTAATAATAGGACAATATTACGTTTAAACGGGAACAATAGTGGAATTTTCATATCACACTATTATTTATCCTATAATTAATATGTTTAATATTTCCCATGCATATTTTCTTCATTATGAAACGTTACTTAAACTTATTTAAAAGGTTTCAAATTCTGAGTGAATCAAAAAACCATTCAAAGGCATCATATGGATACTCTGGTTCATTTTTGAATTCGAGCAATATTTTGCAATACTTTTAACTAAAGAAAGTTACTTTTCCTGTTTTCTTTAACGTAGAGATTTATAAAAAAAATTTACTCTAAAAATGTAGAAAAATTTTTGTTTATCATTCGATACAGAAGGTCTCTCCCTCCTTCTGTTTGTACAATAATCGAATAACTGGATAGAAATCGTTACTTGGAATACTCATTTTACTTTAATTCTTTTCTTTTTAAGCTTTTTACCCTAACTGAGACTCTGGTTTATTTCTGAGAATTCTAGCTACATTTTTAATAAGTTTTAACTAAAGAAAGTAAACTAAATATTTCCTGTTTTCTTTAACGTAGATATTCAAAAAATATTTGCCATGTATATTTTTTTTACAATGTCCATCGTACTTTAAAAAAACACTACTGTTGGCGATGATTCTTTCAATTTTAAACTTCGACAAAGTGATACACATAGACGACACCTGAGCTGGTATCCGCTCTCCAAACTTCAACACTACGCCAATATGAGGACTTCTGAGTTTTTATACATTTGAATAAAATTTAATTTGAAAAATATAATTTTCAAATGATATTTTTGTTTAAAGCCAATACCATCTGTAATGGAGTAAAAACTACAATTTGATTTAGCAAAGCATACAACTTGGCACCATTTTTTTTTTGTTATCCGAAAGTAATTCTTTTTATTTACCTGTAGCTTTTATCTTTCAACATTGCAAAAAAAATGAAACATTTTATTAAAAAAAATGCTGATATTTTTAGTTTCAAAATATCAATACAATTTTACTCTCTGTAGCATATATTGAAACTTTCAAAAGCATTGGCTGAGATTGCTTCGAAATCCCCTAGAGAAAACGTCAAAGAGTACAAATCCAAAAACACATTCGAAAACAAGGCCTTACTATTGGGATAATAAGGGGTGAGAGGAAATGGTATATGTCTTTAATATGTCGAGTCTTATATGCAGAAAGCTTTGAATGGAAATGCAACATGAAAAACAAATACGCAACATTCATTTCTTTTACTTTTTGTCTTCTATTTTTTGTCAGATTGTGCTTATTTACCTCATACAGGACTGCACGAAAAACCGTTTGGGATCTCAAACAAAAACAACTAGGAGACTTTGGTTATTAGAGGTTTGTTTCCTTTAGGTAAGTTCGGATTTTATAAATCCTAGCTTTTCCCCATGAGAAAAGTTGTCGTAGTCACTACTTCCGCATTCCTACAAGAATGATTCTAGACCATGGGTATACAACTTTTTTCGGCTGGACCGCATACATATGTCAGCTATTTCACATGGACCGCATCATGAGGATAAATTGGGGGTGGGAGGAAGATAAATGCTTTAAGACGAAGAAAGCATTGGAAATTTAAAATATGGGGAATTTATCGAAATATTATATAACTCTTGTTTCACTTTTTTTTTAATTATTATTCTTTATTTTTGTCATTAACACTAAATTAGAAGCATTTAAGAAATACTCCTTCACAATTTCTGCGTCAGTAAACGGTTTCCTATGATTACCAATAAAAAACATCATAGGATGTCTTTGTTACCCCAGTGTGATATTACCACTAACAAAACACTTTGTTGCTGTTACAAAAAATATTCTAGAAAACTTATCAATCTCTACCCTTGAAAGATAGCTTCAAGAAAAAGTGTCATTGAATGTGATTCTTGTTCATTGGTAATTTTTAAATGCAGCCCTTTCGTGACAAATCAAACAATTACTGATCCATGTTTTTTTTTCTCCAGAAAATAGTCAACCTCTCAATAGTCTTGAAAAGATATATTTTCTTCGAATATTTTTTGCTTGTAAGATATGAAAAGTAGTTAAAAATTAATTCCACCATAAAATTGTCGCTACTCTGCTGTTGTCTGTTATCACTAACCGTAAACATTCCAAATAAAAAAGAATATCAATTTGAACCCGTACGACACCGATATCAGAGAGCAAAATTGATATATTTGATTTCTTGGCAAAGAATTTCCCACCAAATTTTTAATGCAACGTTCTTAAATTAGTAAATTTCTCAGAGCCATAGGCCATGGCCGGGAAATTTAAAAATGTTTGTTGTGCTGCAGGTTAAGTATCGCTGTTCTGGAGGTATTCATCTATTTTGGATCCATCTCTTTGTCACTTATGTTCTCTGTTATACACTGGAAGTGTTTCTTTAGATCACACATAAGACACACACCACAGATCACACACCACATTTTTTCGGGATTAAATTTTTTAAGGTCAACCTGATCATGCATAACGCCAACCAAATAAAATCAACTATCTGAAGTAAACTTTAAAAGTATTGAAGAAAACTATACATGCGAAGACATATCATAATTAATTACAGAATGTAAGTTACTTATCAAACATGGTTTTAATTATTCTTTAACTCTGTGTTCAAAAACTGTGGAGAACGCCTCCTAGAAGAATGCGATAAACTAACGAGGGCGGTGCGAGCATGTTGAATGTAAGACGTTAGTTAAAATTATAAATAACTAGCTGTACCCTGCCACGCGTTGCTGTGGCTCAGACTTGTTTAACAGAAAGGACATATTTTCAGTATGTTAAATAATTTGCATTGCACGTATGATCTTTTATAAAAAAAATGTATAAATATATATATACGAAAAACTTTCCTTAACTGATATTTATTATTTGTTAACCAAATGCTTGAAGTTATTACAGCTTATTTTTGTCCTTATGTCATGTTATGAACCTCTCTCTAAATTTATTTACATTGTCTTTAAAGTGGCGACCTCAAGTTTGAAGATAAATTTTAAATGGCTCCACTCTGGATTCATTGAGGGAATTGGGTTAGTTTTACAATGCTTATGGATATTTTTATTAAACCAGAGGTGTGTTCACAAATACACATTTATCCAAACAATGTCGCTTGGAAACATGAATTGTATTTCCTGATGTCATATAGGAAATGTTTTGATTCCGCAGTATATCTAGCAAGCAAAATTTGTAATGACTCTGTTCTCTGAGTTGAGGCAGTTTAATTTTTTCAGTGGTACAAAACATTCCTTTGGTTTCTCCCTTAAATTCCAGAACATTGCGCAATAAGGATACACTTCCATCTTTGTATAAATGAGAACATGCTGCCTGAACCTAGAATCTTCCACTGTGTTATACCGGAATGCAAGTTGACTGTTATTGTCTGATTGCTCACCACAAAGTCATGTTTGACGCAGATGTGCTGTTTTTGGTTAACATCTTTCTGATGTTGTAAAACACGAATGATGTGCTCGCAAATGAGCTTCCTCAAGTCTGGCTGCATGTTGCTTTGCTGCGCCCTCAGCCTGTGTTTGTGACATTCTTTGTCTGCTTTTTTCGTTTGCTGATATCCATTCTTTCTCAGTTTGATGTGCAATTACACTCATTGTAGTACTTTTGCCTTGCAAGTATGACAACCTAAGTTTGATTTTCCGCAAGGTATTATTTTTATCTAGTGAAGCCAATTGACTGCACTTAAAAAGAAAAAAAATTCAAACAAAGCATATAAATTTCTTAAAAACTTAAAACTACACTTAAAAAGAAAAGAAAATTAAAACAAAAACATATAAAATTTCAAAACATGAAAAAAAAGAAAAATCAGAAACAAAAAGAAAAGGAAAAAATAAAAAATGCTGATGAAATATATAACTTTAAACGTGCATCAATTGACACAGCTGAAATTCAACGCAATGAGAGGCTGAAGGTATTTTTAATCGAATACGCCAGGAAAATTCCAATATAAACACAGATTTTGCAGCCGAAAACTACGACAAAGTGTTGATAATGATGGGAGTACTTTTGCAATTCACAATTCGATTAGTATTAGCAATTGTTATCAACAAAGTTAAGGGCCTATCTTAAAAACAGAGTGGCTTATATCTAGACACAGACAGCTTTTCACAAGGAAAATTATTTGTTATCTGTGTACTTAAATATTAGCATCACCACAGCCAAATTACCGCCATGCAAATCGCAACATTTTCTCTCCATTTCTTTTTTCATAAAAAAAATGTTAGAATCTTTATTGTTTAGATATTAAAGTACAATATACAGGGCACCAATTTTGTTACAGTGATGCTAATACATAGTTACTGATGTGTGTTACAGAGCAGCAGTCACCAATTGGTGATGCGTGAAAAATTTTGGATGGTATGCAGAAAAATTGGGAAATCATTTATACTTTTATGAAGATTCAGTTTAAAAAAAAGATGAACTTCAAAACAACATATTACGGAACACGAATTATTCTTTACTAAAAGCTTTTTGTTACTGTAATAACTAAACAAAAGAACATAATTCCAGAGGTTAGCGAATTTTGGTAACCTCAACCATTTTTTGGAAAATTGTAGGCAAAACACTTCAGTTTGTTGATTGTTGCTTTTCATGAAACTTATTTGGTTCACTCCTAGAAGAGCCCACACCCTTGGCGCGAATTACTTTGGTTGGCGATAATTGCGCCATCTTGGTAACCCTACTTTTAAACACTATATACGACAACCCTAACTATTTCTAGCATTTTCGTATTTTGTGGGCGCGCATTTCGAATTTAATTTTGTTGTTGGTCTCCGGGCTGGTTGCGTGTGTGAGGGAATCTACTTTAGAATTTTTTACTTTGTTGAATGCGAAAGGTAAGAAAGAATTGATTGAATGGTGTATGAAGGAAGGATTGATTGCTTCGAGTTATGAATGTCCTAAATGTAATGATCAGCATGATGTAACATGGTCGGCAATAAAACGCTTTCATCGAAATCGTGCCAGCCACGCCGAATGTATGTTCGACCATTACCTCGCAGAATAAATATGGCGGCGTTCACACGACCTTTAAGACTTTTTTAAAATCTGTTGTTACGCTGTCCCCTCCACTCGGAAAAGATCAGCAGTAAGAAAATAAGAGTGCTGTTTTTATATTTTTTATCTCAAAGGTTTAATTTCTATATTGCTTACACATATTTTCATTATGCATCCATCTTATCCTGCTATATTTCCTTGCCACCATTGTCGCTTTCGCTCGGCACCATCTTGTTCTGGCTTAGTGCCTTTTTTGGTTTGTCGCCAAGGGTTTGGGCTCTCCTAGGATTTTACCGCTTATTTTCAGGGCATAGAAGATTAAATAAAGACGTAAATATAGCTATAGTGCTCCACCACATAGAGGTCAATCCTATTAGTGAAACGCTAATTATAAAGATACATTAAGTGGTTCATGAAGTATTGAAAAATGGCAACTACTGCTCTAAAGCAGGCACAGCAGACAATTTCTGTATATATACAGACAATGAAGCAACACAAAATGTCTACTCATAAGCATTGTAAAATTGACCCTTTCACCTCAAGAAGAGTCATTTAATTTGTTTTCAAACTTGGCAACTCTTCTATGGAGTCAATGCAAATAATTTTAGATTCATACCATGACAATAAAAACCATAATAACTTGGGAGTACTCTGTTAACAAATTACAAATGAAATAAATATGTTTATAAAAGATTTGTTAATGTATATTTTCACATTTTTTTATAAAAAAATCATACCTCAAGTGCAAGCAGTTAAAGATATTAGAAATGTGTGCTTTCTCTTTTCTTTCTTTTTAACCAGACTGAGCCACAGGAAAACATGATTGGATACAGCTAGCCAGCTATAACAAACTTAAATGATAAAAAGCTATCAAAAACCAATTATTAACAACAAATTATCATTTTGATAAAATCACCAAAAAAGTTGCAAACAAAGGTTCTTGGGTACTGTTGCAACTATATCAACGCCGATTTTGTTCGCATCATACACGGTGAATTGGCAATTAAGTGCTAATGTTGCCAATATGGTTGCGATAACACATAAATATCAAAACAAACAAAATATACATCAGAAAATCTTAATTTTTCCATTTATATTTCACAGTAACACCAAATAAAATTTTGAAATTACACAAAATAGATATTTCGTGAGTCTAATGTTATTGCCCCAACTATTAAAAACTACAATAACTATTTCGTGGAAAAATTCAGTACCAAGTGCAAAAAAGTATTATTATTGTGCACAAACAGGCATAGAATGTTCTTCCCTTATACAATGCATATTGCAGTATTTGGCGATGTCTTTTGATTTTATGTAAATGGCCGACTAAAGAAAAAATATAAGTACCATAAAAAATTATATATTAATTTAATTTAGATTCATTGGAGAAAGATAAAATACCATAAATTCCGGCATATAACGCACACCCATACTTTCAAGCAGCAATTTTTAAATTTTAGGTATATTCGCTATATAATGTGCACCCCTTTTTTACGAAGAAACCTGAAATGCACAAATGCAATGCTGTTATGTTTAGAAGCGATTTATTCAAGGTGTTTATCTAAGCAATTGCAAAAATAGTATACTTTTAGAACTACCACCTTTTAAGTTCAATAAGAATGTCATGTCTTTGAAATAGATAGTATTTCGAAATATTTAGAAGTTTAACTTTTTTATGCTCATTTATTTTTTAATTTTTAAAGCCCTCATTTTTATACCCAGCGTATAACTCACACCTGTAAATTTCGATCTTATTTTTTGTGTTCAAAGTGCGCGTTATAAGCCGGATTTTACGGTAGGTGGAAGATTTTAATCCGTATACTACTCGCTAAACACATACATAGTGTACAGAATTAAATTTAGTATTTTATATATAAAATTTATCCAAAGTAAATATTCTGTGCTTAAAAATAAATTGAAAAATTATATACAATACATTTCTACAATACAATTTTATGTACTCAAGCCGATTGACTGCAGTTAAAGTGAAGGTTTAAAGAAAAACATATGAAATTACAAAACAGCTCTGAGTGGGCCTTGTATCCGAATTCCTTTGTGGCCCTTTATCAGATATGAGCACCATTTAAGTGGAATTGTAATAACATTCGTTGGGGCTCCTTCATCATTGATACAGTGGTAGCTCTACGTCCCTGACAAAAACAAACCATAAAAACTTCCAGTATTTTTTTAATAAATTACTAATGGAATCTGTTTAAGAAGGTAATAAATCTTATAAAGCAATGAAAAACAAAATAAAGTGCAATATTTTGTTGACTCAAAATCAGAAAATCTTAGTTGTAACATTTGTATTTCAATAACTAACATCAAATGAAAGGTACTTACGTATTATCGCAACCTATTAGCGATATTGATTAATACAAAGCACGATTGTCAATTCCGCACGTACAACATCTGCGAAAATGGAATGGCCAACTTTGCGAGTTATCATTAAAGTTGGCGATTGTTGCGATAATACGTAAAAATCAAAGGAAGTTTAAAAAGTTGTCTAAAAAAGAAAAAAAAACATTCCTATTAAAAACTTCGTCGATTAATTTCGTCACATTAAAATATCTCCAAGTGGGAAAAAAATATTGTTTCCAAACATTGAATGTGTGTGTGTGTTTGTTATATCGCGGCATTTGGCTTCGTCTGTTTATTTCAGTTAAATGGTCGACGGAAACTATTTGGTAGAAAAATAAGTAGCGTACAGAAGTCAATTATATTAGTTTCATTTTCGCTTAATAAAGAGAAATAAATTTAGCTTAGAATTACAGAAAAAACACGATGTAGAATTTAATCAAAGTCGTAAACATCCCGCGATAATGCTATTCATCTGTTGCCAAACCTACAAAACAAAATTTGAGTTCTTGAAAGAATAATTTTAAAAAAAAAGATTTATTCGAAAAATAATCCCAATTACGTATCAAAGGACAATAAATAGATAAATATGACAACGCATAAACATAACCATAGAAGAGTTATACAATAATTTGGAAAAATCTAAGCGTAAAGTTTAAATTTTCGCATTCAGAGCGAATCGTGACGTCATATGACGTCATAACACCAAAAAATCACTTCAAAATTAAATTTTAAAAAATTTAGAGAAAATTTCGAAATAAAAAGTACATAAGATCCTGACCAGAGACAAATGCAACGTTGTGTCAATATTTCAGATTAATCCATGCAGAACTTTTTGAGTTATGCGCGCATACACAAACCAACACAACATTTATATATATATAGATTTATAAAGGAAGCAAAACAAAATACATTCAGACTTAACAAAAACATACGCATTTACAAACTGAAACTCATTGGCGCAACATCCCATGAGGGTAAGGGCCTACTGTGCCCATCCCAGTATACGTGGCTATTGGATGCGCTGAGGGGCATGAGCAGATGTTCTGATCAGGTGATCAGTCTGAAGTGAGACCTCCAGAGTTTAAGTCCCCAAGCAAGCTTGATAGTCATTTATCGACCCACTGCAGTAGAGATGAAAGGTTGAGTCGACATTTCCCAGCCCAGGAACAGAACCCGCGAATACTCATTTACCATGATACAATATATCTATAAATGTACCAGTAGTACACAATGTATTTCATATTTAATTTAACTATACCAAAAGTTAAGAACAAGTTTAAGACTTACCAGCAACCCCACGGCCTTTTCGTGCACAAAATAATATTAAAAAATATAGTACTTATCTTTTGATAATTTGTCGGTTTATAATTAAATTCGTGTTGTAGCTTTACGTCAAAGTACTTTATTATGGTATTCAATAAATTGTTATTGTTTGGATGGCAGGGGGAGGAGGAATGTATGTGAAGAAAATTATCATTGAAAAATGGGTCGCAAATGTTGAAAGTTTGAGAAGCACTGCTTTAACTAATTGCAGTTCATAACTGTTTTATCTTTTAAGAATGGAGAGTAAACTTTTGTTTAAGCATTACTGTATCTTATACCCTTTATTTTCTCATTAATCAATGGTTATATTAAAAATATTCTAATTCTCAAGAACGTGTATTACTTACATAACTTTGCATAAAAATAAAATGTATTTTTAATACATGACACCATCAATAAAAATTTATCAGAATATATTTTCTTAAAATGTTTCTTAATTTTAGTATAAAATGTTAAATAAGTTTATTGTGATATGAGTTTTAAATGTAAACGTTATAGTTTTCTTAAATAAACTGTGATTAAATTATTAAACTGAAAATAAAATTTTGTATACATATTAGTGTCCAGAAACTTTTACATTTATTTAAAAATAACTACATCATTATGTTTACTTACATAATTTAAACTAAACTAATTATAGAAAAAAGAGATATTCATTGATGTTTTAATGAGAAAAATAAATGTTTTGAAGCATTTAAAATGTAATGGATAAACTTAGTGGTTAATGTCGAAAGTATTTGTTATTAAATAATTTTGAAATTTCAATGTTGATTGTACATAAAAGAGTGCTGTGTTTCCTTATGCCTTACGTATAATATATTTTGTTGCTATTAGACACGTAATTTATATATATATATATATATATATATATATATATATATATATATATTATATACTTAAAGTGTGAAATCTGTTATTTCAAAAAATAACTAGGTATTTAATGAAAAAAACGAGACAAGTTAATTAAAATATTAAAGTTAAGCAATTCTACGATTTAACTAGGTATTCTATAGGATAACTACTACTTGAACGTTAAGTTATGAAATACAGCACTTGAAAGGTTTTTAATCGATTCTAGCTGCTTTTAATTAGTTTTGAACCACTTATAGCTGTTTTACAAAGACGTGTGAGAGTGTACGCTTCATTCCGTTGCGCTTTTAAGCGTAGAATTTAGGCAGTGCAATTATGGTAGCGTTTTACATTTTAGATTACTAACAAAATATTTTGCAACTTGTTTTCAAGCAATGACTTTCGCAGGAATGGAAGACATGCCTATAAGAATGATTTAATGCAAGAGTGATTTGAATCTTTATTTAAAGAGCGTGGGGAAAAATAATGCTGTTCTTACTCGTGAAAAATTATTAATTTTGATAACAAAAATAAAAAAATGCTAAAACGGCACAGAAAAAAGTACCACATGACTATTGGTTACTCTAGAATTATATTCTTGAAGTTCAAAGAGCAGAAAAATTAACTGGGCCAGTAACAGATGCAAAACATATTCATTTCCCCCTTTTGTAGTTGCATAATGTATTTGTCCAATAAGTATACACCGAATAGTCGTAGAGCCTCAAAATCTCTCGTGAGGTTGTCGGAAGGGGAAGAAATGTATGAGACCCCTCACCCTCTTAGGTATTCTTTTTGAAAATTAGGGTGGATATGTAATCGTACTGAAAGCTGCATGGTGCTCAAAACTATGGCTAACGACAGGAGTTAGAACTTAGCCCTTTGCCAGGATGAATTTCGTGAGCTTCGATCTGTCCTTTGCCGATCAGGTGGCATTAGTAACAACAACTAATTGGTAAAGCACATTTTGAAATTTTACGTAAGTGTTTTATTTAAAAATCGTAAGAAATGCATTGGCTGTAAGAAAAATAATACATCTTCGATAGTGTATATCTTAGTGTATTCATCAATGAATGAGGAGTGAAAATGTTCCACATTCTCCCCCTCTCTCCCTAAAAAGTGTCTTACTTTTATCTTTTTACAAAAACTTCTGGAGCATGGAACAAATAACAAATATACACCATTAGAAGAGTAATAAAACACATTCACGAGTTGTTTGTTGACTATCATTTTTCTGCTGAGCTTCAGTAGACTACTCCGGAAGATGTTACGACTCAAGATGCAGGAAGTAAAGTGCTATTTCTTGGTTGATCTCGGTTTCTATCTGGTTGGATCTATGCGATGGTAGAGGAATTTCTATGATCTTTTTTCTGACACTCTTGTCTAATGTTCTTTTTTTTATTGCAGAAAGAAATGAGTCAGAAGAATTAATGGAAAAAAACGGAAATTGAATTCCCTTGATGCGTCGGAAGATATTGTCTAAATCACTATAATGAGGATATTAGGTAAGAGAATTTTACTAAAAGTTAATGGTCTTCGTGCATTAAGAAACTAGGACTAAAACTTAAGGATGGACGTATTTTTTTGTTTATGCTCTGTTTTGTCAAAGGTACTAAATGAAAATATGTCATTTTCTTTCAAAATCGATTTTGTTTACATAACCATATAAGCATATGATACTTAAAAAGGAAAGAAATGGGCAATTGGTTCTAAGACAAAATGGTAACAACGAACACCTTTCAGAATGGCATTCATGAAACTAAGAAGCAAACAATACCGTATATTTATCTGAGATATGCAATTTTGAAAAAAAAAATATTAACCCTTTAACTGAAACGGGCGTATGTATTCTCCTTTCTGAAATACGAGCATTTGCATTATGGTTCTGTCTTTAAAACTATTCCCAATACTTTGGTTTTCAATGTAATGATCTTGATAATTTTACGAAGGATTTACTTATTTCATAAAAAAAAGATTTACTTACTTGTGCTTTTTCTTTTCTCTGAATATATTGCATAACTGCGTGCACCTGAGTGAAAAAAAATCGCAGTGGAGTTGTGTATCATACACTCTTCCAGTGACAGTTTAGTGTTAAATTTACTTGAAAAGAAATTTTGTTATCAGATTTTTTTTATTATTATTATTGGGAGCTCTTATTATATTCCCTTATGTATATGTTACGGTATGTTAAAAGAAATATTTGGTAATTATTTCAAAATAAGTTTTCTTTTTGATATCTGATTTTTAAATAATGGCTTACATTCAAAATTTGAACATTTATTTAATTTTGTAAATCATTTATATTCGGAACTTCTTTTATTTCTCAGACAATCAAGAACATTTACTAATATAATGATGAAAAACATTGATCAACGTGCTTTAAAAATATATTAAAATTGGACATGTTACTATTCGTTAACTCTCAATTATTCTCATTATTACGTTCAAACACTTATTATAAATGTAACTTTTTAAATTGGTATTAGTTTCTCAATTATTCGAGTAATAAAACTGAACAAAATTAGTTACAGAATGTCTGAGTAATGAATATCATATTGTTCTTGGTTGTTAGTTTATACTTATATTTCAAGGAGATGTCATTTGGTTTTGTACTTCAAAAACACATTTCAATTTTAAAAAATGATAAGAATACTATGAAGAAGGAGTTATTTTTATAGGAACTAAATGTAAATAAATTCATGTGCAGAAAACATAAAATGGCAAAAAAATATTCATCATTGTAGATCTCATCAATAGTGATTAAATGCACATTGAGAGAGAGTAAGAAAACTAGGGATTGGTGAAGCATCTTTATGACGACGTTGAATACTTCTACATATCGAAGAAAAGAGGAATAATCTCATCTTTCATTAAATAGAATCAGGTGTCCATCATTTTTGCTCCAGGTCTGCGACATTCTGGGGATGTTTCAAACTGAAAGACTATTATCTCATTCATGTTGGATTGGTGAATATTCTGGTTAACTTTCTAGTTAGGTAAGAATATTAACAGTACCTACTTAACACCTAACACCTATTAGGAACAGCTAAAATATCTATGATCTGGGATTAATTTAAATAGAAATGACCCCAAGATGAAGTGATATGAAAAGTAATCCGAATGCCCATAACATATCGTTGAGTCAGGATAACGAGGTGACTTCCTGACGTAAGATAAAGTAATCTACACCATAAACCTAGAAAATAAACTGAATTGAAATACTGAGCTTGTCTTTTCCACAGATGTATCCGAAAGTCATCTCTTCCGAGACTGAAGAGGAATTCATCGCAGAAGGCTATAAGATAAAAATATTAATGCTACCTGCTATAATGATCTACTACTTTATCATCGTAGAAGACTCTGTTGATGTTGGGGTATCCAACACATCAATTGTAAAGGCCCTTGAGAGAGAAACTCACACTGGACATGTATTTTCCACAAATGTATCCGGCAATCAACTCTTCCGAGACTGGAGCGGAATCCATCGTTGAGTTCCATAAGATGCATTTACGCTTCCTGCTATAATGATCAACGACTTCCTCGCCGTAGATGACTATGTTGATTTTGTAGGATTAAACGCATGAGTTGTAAAAATTATTGGGAGAGTAACTCACAAAGTTCAAGCGCTGTAAGTTATTGATGTATACAGCAGAAATATGGCTGGAGTTGTTGGATAGTGAATAATCATACTGTCGGAGATTTTGGGTCTATTTTATCTTGCTTCTCTCTCGGGTATCTTAGATATTCAGAACATTTATGCTACTTATATGTTCCCTGCTGTTATAATTGTACTCCTTGCATTTGGCACAATTGTATAGGTATAATGCAAGTGGCGACTTATTTCTCGAAATAAATATCTAGTTTCTAGAAACTCAACTATACTGCTATGTTCAAATGTATTTTCAACGTCACAATGGCGTCATTGATTGTATTTCAGGGATGACAAAAAAGAAAGATAAACAGTTCAGAATTTTTAAGTGTCTTATAGGCACTGTGATCCAAGTCAATATTTAATGGCCTTTAAATTTGAATCATTTGCAAATATCATTTGTAAAGAAATACGAATGTGAAATATCGAGATCAACATATCATGCCCTCAGAGTCATTTGTTTTTGTAACGAAAGGGAATACTTTATTATCGTTAAAACAAAAAATATTTTAAGTAATATTTATTCATTTATTTATTCCTTAAAAGAATTTTTTTACGAATTTTACTTCATAGTAATACTTTTTGTGCAGCATGAATAGTATACAGTGCTTATCACACTCTGTAGTTTTTAGTAAATAAATTTTATGAAATATTTAATAAGAATTTAAACTTTGCTTAGATTAAACATAAATGAAGTTTTCACCCCAGTCTTTGTCAAACAATTTGTCATTTTTCCTGAATAAAAAGAATATATGCATAAATTTATGGTTTGATGAATTACAACAGAACATATACTCAAAATAGCCTTTTATCATAAACACGGTGACATTATAAATGTATTTTAACGTGTTATATCATGTATATCATGTTTCATGTGCATGACTTCTGGTACATATACTAGATAAAAAAGAACACAATACAATTTTCATATTTTTATTAATTTTAGGAGTACGCGAAAAATAACTATAAATTAATGTGACTTTGAAAATCAATGACTAGTTAGGATAAAACAGATTGTTGAAAGGAATTAAAGCCCAATGCTGAAAACACTTCTAATTTTATTTTTTAATCTATTGCTTATCAAAAAAATTTAACTTAAAACATAAACATTAACTGATAACATTGCTTATTATTAATCTTACAAAAAATGTTGTGTTCTAAAACAAATTATAGCGTCATGACGTCACGTAAGCAATTTTTACCGTAATACGGATTTGGTAGGATTATGAGCGTAATATATTACCCAGCGAATATTCAAAACTCAGAGCACGACTTAAAAGAAAGATTTAACGTCTTTAATTTCTGAAGGAGATTTTGAAAGATACTGATAGTTTTCTGTTGTTCAATATCGTTAAAATAAGAAAGTAAGGTATAATAAATCACTTTAAAGTTTTCATTGTTCAGTATAAATTCTCAAAGAAAAATAGATAAGCCTTTATTTTAAACATGAGAGATTTATTAAATTTTCTGTCAGTACAGTAAGTACTAAATAGAATCGAATTACTCAAATTAATTTCCTTAACTCTTCAGAACTGTGTTTTATTTTTGCACCATAATTAAGTTTGAGACACGCTTTCCTCAGAATAAATTTTTACTTCTTTTTCCAAGTTTTTTTTTTAAACTAATTCTTTTAACTCGTCTTTGACTGGAATATTCTTATGGACTATGAATAATTTTAGTCACTAATGGGAATGTTTGGAATCGTTATTTTTTTAAAAAAAAAATATTAATGCATTTATAAAAATGAAACATTGAAGAAACTCGCATTTTATGTTTGACGGAATAATGTTTGTACGATTAACAATTTTATTAAGGAATAAAAATTACCTAATAGCTTAAGTAACAATTGAAGCAAATTCCAATATTCATCAGCGATTGGTGTAGACATAAAATTTAAAAACTTTTACTCAGTCTAAAATCTTAATTTCTTACTGACCACTACTTATTTAGAGTGAAAAAATATTGCATCCTAACTAATAGTAATAAAGATTCGCATAATTGACACTGGAAGCTTCGAGACACAGCTGAGTGGGTTCCAAATCTAATATAATTGTGATAATTTTAAGCAACTATTCGTAAAATCATGAGTTTAAATCTAACCCAACAAAAAAATATTCTACAAAAATAAATACTTGAAACTTAATCTTTACACTTACAACCACAACACCTTTCCATAGAATTGTTATCTCAACATCCTCTACGACCTGACTTCATAACTCCGTAAACAACAAGCCAAAACTACATATATCACGGTTTCGTTATAAGCATTATTCATTATATATTATATAATGACCAAATTCGGTCAAGACAGATAATGTTGGTTTTTTTTTTATTTTATTGAATAGAGCTATCTTTTGTCTTTTTACAAAACATACTTTGTTTTGCTTCCACGCTACGTAGAGAAGCCAAGTTACAATCAATTTTATAAAGTTAGAAAAACCAAAAGTGGGTCTATAATCTAATAGAAGTGGGCATTTAAAATGTTCAAAATCTATCTTGGCGAGTCTGATAACTCAAAATACTATGAATGTATTTCTGTAAAACTTTCTGAACCTGATATTTATTCTATTTCCTAAAGAATGTATTAAAGTATTTCTTATTGTATGAATACTTTTTGAATTATGGCTTGTTATTCAAATAATGATCTCATAAAGTATGTGACTTTCCTTATAATGTTTACTCAATGAGCTCTAAAAGTTTAATAAAACCTTCAATTTTAGTATATTTTCTGGATAAATGCAGCTAATTTGTTTTAGTTATACTTTTACCAGAATAAGTATATTACATTTTTCTCTAATTGTGCCTTAAAGTTTTATAAAAATATTGTTAAAATTTCACATATAGTTGTTATTTTTGGGAAATTTAGGTAATGTATTTTAAATATTGTTAGTTAAATATTGGTATTTATTGGTATTGAGTCCTAAAAAGCATTTATAATGGTTAGATATGATATTTTGTCAAAAAGTACTTCGGAGGTGTTCGGATACCTTAATCAAACAACCCATGACATATATTACCTTAGAGGTTAGTCGGAAAACGTATTGAGAAAGCTCTGCACAGTTCAAGATCAGGAGTTTATCTTTATCTCGAAATCCTCATGTGGTTAGATGCAGACATAATAATTAACCAATTCAGATCGCATCCTCACAATAAGCGATTACATAGTTATTGATGTATTATATATTTTAGGGAATTTTTCATAACATTTGATTCGAAAATCAATTTTGTTCTTTGTGTGTACTCGTATGCATCATATTTTTGTTGAAAAACTGTAAGATTCATTTCTTACAGTAGCTTAATATATATACATGCATACAGGTTTATTCATAATTAGTGTAACCAATTTTAGAAGTATATAACTATTTATAGAGTAATTACTAATAGATTAATAATAAAATGGTCTAGTAGATTGCTACCTAAATTGGAAAAGAAATAAAATTTGGCTGTCAATAAAAATATCTAAAAAAAATGTGGGTGAAAGAAAGTTCTTGAAAAAAAGAAAAAGAAAAGAAGCTATAAGGACTTGTTGCTATAGAAACTCCTCTGCCTAAAAGAATTTGAGCAAAGTAACTGCTGGCATGGCAGTCAACGATTTTTCGTCAGATAAAGAAAAATGTCTATAAAAAAGTGAAAAAAAGACAGTCTGTCATCAAATGCCTGCAAAGACCGGAAAAAAAATGAAGAAAACGTTATTTGTCTAAGTACTTAATGTTACGCACCAATCCAAGATAGATACAAATCCTGTATAACCTCTCAAGAAGCACTGTTTCATCTGTCATCGATAACTGGCAAAATGTTGATACAATATATGTCTTGCGAACAGCATCGCAAAGAGCCAGCTCTTTTGCAAGAGGCGTGTTGAATGTCTGGTGTTATAGTAAGGATAGGAATGTCCTATAGACTTAACAAACCCATTTTTTGTAGATCCAGAGGCTAAACATTCTACATACTTTTATAAAAAAGGTTTGAAACACATGGTCAAAGAAAGTAAGCGTTGTTTCTCTCAAGGAAACTTTGTTTTTCATTAAGAGTCTGCACCATAATACTGCAAAATCAATTCTAAAATGGCTGAAAGATAAAAAAGATAAATTTTCTTCCTCCTGATAAACGACTATTATTATAACCTAAATGTGCTATTTGCTATTATTTTATGGGGATATTTAAAAAAAACATCAATTACATAGAAATAAAGTAAAAAGGCTTGAAGGGTGTCAAAAAGCAATTAAGGAGAAAGTTAGAAAAATACCCCTAAAATGATCAAAATGCTCTTTTGGTTCGGTCTAAACGTTTATGTAAAGTATTCTACATTAAATTAAACCACATGGAAAGTTTCATGTAAATAACTTAATGCGCTAAAAATGTATGATGCTCTGAATTAGGTCACATTATTTTTGAAACAATCTGTAATCTTACTGCAGTGAAGAAATTAATTGTCCCCAGTAAGATATCTTATTGAGTACTTTCTGGTTTATTTCATCTGTCGCTTGTTCAAAGCACACTTATTGTGGTTTTTTAATTGTAATAACCTTAACCCAGGGTCACTCGCCCCTGTTTTTGCTACCGTGGTTACTCGCGGAGTGTAGAGAACACCCCAAACTTTTTACACTTGTATTTAAATATGAAAAATACCCAATTAAGTCAATTATGATACATATCTATAAAGTACAAGATGTATTATGTATTAAACAAATAAAATTATTAAATGCATTGCATATAAATAAGACTAACATTAATTTAAACTAAACATATAAAATTTTCATCTTAAAATGCATAATTTTATATTTTTTCATAAACCACAAGTAAAACGTATATACCAGTAATAAACATACTTTATAATTAATTATGAGGATAGTAGAAAGTAGAAACAAACATATTTTAATCATTTTCCAAACATTCAGAGCTGATTGCATCCTTATGCTCAAGTGCTCGCAGGGAGTTCTCAGCATTCCAGATAAATTTTGAAGGTCGTTGCGCTCCAATCGTCCGGTTAACCACGATTATATCAGGTCTAAAGGTTCAATGACCTAAAATGTGCAGCTACAGAAAAAAAATATTAGCTCTGCACATTCTTTTTGGAATCTTAGGAGGATTTTGTTGTTGCTGGGGTGTACAGAACACCCCGCGCGAGTGATCGCGGGTTTATAATTGGTACAAAAAATTGCAGTGTGATAGGAAAAAAATATAATTTTATTCTCTTGCAAAACTAAATTAAACAAACACTTACACGAATTCTGCAAAATTAATATTCTTACTAACATTTTAATCTTTTTTAGGAAATTAAGAGCGTATTAAAGTTTCGAAGTCTAACTACATTTTCTGGTTTGCCTTTATTAAGATTGTGATGAAGTTATGTTTATAATGATCTCGAGACATATTTCTCTGTTTAGGCACTTTAAAAATGTCTTGCTATATTATCTTTGTGTGTGTGAACTGCTTAGTTTGCGTAAATCTTAGGTAGATAATTAATTTGCTGCTGACATTATAAGCTATTAAAAAGGTACCATAGTCTCTGATTAGCAGACATTGTTCTCGTTTTTACTATCTTTATAAAAAAAAACTTAATTTTATATATACATAATCATTCTTTTTTTCCCTTCATTTTTATTTTTTGATCATGTTCTTCATTAGCGACATGTTAAATTAAGACTCTTGTTATTTTTGGAAAAGTGAAAAAATATGTGTATAGTATATGTTCTTTAAGAAATATTTCTTAGTTTTTCTTCTCTTTAAGAAAATAATTAAAAGAAGAAATTTCTTTTTGTTTACGTTAGCATTAAAAAAAATCCGGGAAATTCTTCTTGAAAGAAAGCTGTTCACTTAAATACCTTAAGACAGAATAAAATATTTAGATATAATATTGTAAGGTGTTATTAGTAAGAAAAGCTAAAAATCGAGTAATACCTTAACGGATGTAAGAAAATGAACAAGAATACTTTAAAAATTATATTGTTGTTATTGGTAAATAAATATGTTTAGCTTATGAAAAACCAGCAGATATTTGTTTAGATTGCAGAATTAGTTTGCGTATCTTCACAATGATAAAATGAAGAATAAATAGAAGTTTAGAAGAAAATGGTTTGCTTAATAGAATGATAATGGTTTTATAAATTTTAAGTGAAAATGCCTCATTTCCCATGAACATAAATAAATCTATGCATTTGTAAAACAGTGATAATCAAATAAAAAAGGAAGCTATATTTTTAAAATTGCTCACTTTCTTACGGAAGAAGTTTCTGGCAGTTTTTCTAGATTTGAAACTTTCCAGAAGAAAATGTAGATGGTATAGAATATTTTTCAAAAAAAAGTTCAAAAGTCATAAAGTATTGCTGGGGCTCTTAAAATAAATGCAGAGAAATACCTGAATTTATTATTAGGAAAAAAGTATAATTTTATCCAGAAAATATTCTTTTATTAAACTCTCATGCGCTATATAAGATGTAACATTTTAAAACCGCACATAGAATAAATTTCTTGATGAAATACAGCAGTGTATATGTTAAGTAGTGTGGTATTTTCTCTCCTAGTAGACGAATTAAAACTAATTTCTTTTATTTAAAAAATATCTAACAGTAACAAAATTGCCGAAATATTTTAAAGTCTTAGCATTTTTAAATGAAATTACACAAATGTATCTTAAGCTTGGGGTGGCGTAAATGGTTTGGCGCTGGCCTTTTACGCCCAACTTTGCGGGTTCGACCCAACGCCAAGTCGGGGCATTTCCATTATGTAGCGAATGATTATGACTCAGTAATATGTAAAAACGGCATGTAAAAGATCTCTGCAGTTCCAGTTTGGCTTGGGTGCTCTTAGAAAAATTAAATTCCTAGTACAGTTTCACTTTATCGGAGCTCAGGTGCCTACCATCGGGGAGGAAAATGCGCGCGTCAAAATTTATTGCAGCAATTGGTATACTTACATGGGTCTCCTTAAAAAGTGATACCTGCTCACGTGGAATGTACCAGGTCTGCAATGGTAAGTACCAATCATCAGACCCATTGGAAATTTAATCTTAAGGACTACTGAAGTTACTTATTCATTAATTAAATTGCTTGAAAGTAAATTTAGTAAGGAAAATTAAGGAGACCATGATATTATACTTATTAAAAAAACGATCTTTCAATTTTAGCATTAAAAAATACTGCATATTTTTTCTGAATCTAAAAATAAAAACACATATATGTTGTTTAATAAAATAAATTCATTGACAAATAAATTCATTGACAAAAAATGTAAACAAACGTTTACAAATGTTTAATTTTTTCACGTTTTCTCTGAAGCATTTTTTTTTTCATTTTGCATTTTGGTACAGAACACTTTAAGACGTCTTAAGGGTGTTAATTTTGTCTCGAGAGGTGAAAATATAAACAATTTTTAAACAGATGTAATTCCTTTAAATTTAAATTAAATAATTCGAATCTTTTACACATTGTTTACAAAGGATTAAGGCTTGAAAATAGAACAAAATGTTCGAAATATAATCATAATTTTAAAAATTATAAGCATATGAAAATAAGAAATAATTTTGTAATAAATATTAAACGATTTTTTTTTGCGTAGCGCTCGCTATTTTCTAAAAAGTAGCCTCTGGTGTATAAAATTTTATAGAATTACAAAATGTATCATATATCTTTTGTATTTCAAAATATTTGAAAAATATTCAATATTTAAAAAAAATTGAAAATATATAAGTTTTTTATATTTTAAAAATATTATTTATTATTATATTTATATAAAATACTACAGTGTACTAAGGGGATACATTTAATTTCATAAATCAACTTATAGCTAGTAATAAAAGGTACTATTTTAGAAAGTAGGAAGCGCTACGTAAAACTTAATATTTCTCACAGAAATGTTTCTTATATTCGTATGCTTATAATTTTTAAAATTATGATTATATTTTAAACACTTTTCTTTTTTCTGAACCCCCTTTCTCTTATAAATAATGTGTAAAAGATTCAAATTGTGTGTGTGTGTGTGTGTGTGTGTTTACTCTAAATTTAAAAGAATTATACCTATTTGAAAATTGTTTATATTTTCAGCTCTAGAGAGAAATTTAACACCCCTGAGACTCTTCTTAAAAATCTATTGCACTATATAGTTCCAAATGTTTTATACTTCTATAAAGGATACCTGTACATATAGTGAACCTATTTTCTTTTAGTTGAAGTAGTACATAGTTTTAAAAAAATAGTTATATACATGAAAAAGGGGGAAAATAAAATTTTCAAAACTACATAGTTTTTCTAGTTTTTTAAAGGAAGTGTCATAATATTTTACTAAAAACTAGGTTTACTATTTTTTGAGTATTGTTTTGTTTTTGTGCAAAAAGCATTTTTCGTATTTAAGAGATACTTTTTTTAAAAAAAACTGGTACCTAAACATAAGCATGTATTATAAGATTTCAAAAAATTATTTCCAACATAAATTGTACAGAAAAAAAATGTTTAACTAAAAATTATTTTTGTTATTCTACAGAATGATTAAAATATCTTTATTAAGATCACAAAAAAATTAAGCTGTACTGAAATTTTTTTAAGATAAATATCCCATAAACAAAAAGTCTTAATTTTGGTATTTTACTCTTTTTGAGCATGTCCTGGTACCCTTAAATCCATTATTCCTGTGAAAGAAATGTAAATTCAGTTTTCAAATTGTTCCCATATCCTCAAATAATTTAGTATTACGTATCAAAATTATCAAAAATTGTGTACATACTGTGGGGTTGTAATGTATACGATTAATCAAAGCGCAGACAAGCAAGTTTTCAAAAAACTGCAAAAATATTTCCTTTGTTCGAAATTAAAAACGTACTTTTTCATTTCTTTCAAAAATATTAAACACATTTGTCTATTGAAATGAATGCAACACGTATATTTCCTTCCATTTTGTTCAATGAGTTTTCCATCTGTTGACAAAGAAAAAATAATTTCATTTAATAATTCATTGCGCAGTATTAATTCAGATAGGAATTCCTTATTCTTATTATATATATTGTATTTTATTGAAAAAAGTAGATGTGAAACATGTTCCGTTTTAAATGACAGTTACGCGCAAATAATTCACAGATTTAATTCCACATTTCATTGAGCATCACATTAATCTATAAACATACTTGTTGTATGATTAATGAAAAATCTAAGATGCTTCAAGCAATAAAAAAACTATGCGATTAAATTTGAATATTCAAAATACAACTAAAAAGGAACATTTTACAGAATAATTTAGAACCAACACTTTTTGATATTTTCAGACTTTCAGTAATCAGATTTCAGAGTTAATCCTTTTTATATTGATTCTAAATTATATTTTTATTAAGTATAAGTATAAAGATATCCCTCTTCAATACTATTCTAATATTCACGCACTGCTATAAATCCCGTGTTGCTTCAGGGAACAAAGATCAGGAAAATAAGTAGGCTTAAAATGTTAAGATTATCGATTTTTAGATTTTGACATTTCTAAAATTTTCAATTCGTGGCCTTTTCAGTGCTATAACATATTTGCTGTTTTATGAATTAGAAGTATGTCAAAATGAGATTTTTAGAAAAATAATAAGCTGTTGTGCCCAGCCCACTTTGACAGATTAAAGTGTAAATATTGGCCTTTCAAATCTGAGAAGTGGCAAAGCCTTAACATTTTTTTTTCATTTAATCATACACAATTAACTGTAGATTAACTATATAATAACTGCACGTTTAAATGTTTGTTTGTTAACCAACTTTTAGATCGAAGTTTGTAAATTTTATAAAATCATTTTGCATTTAATTATTTGAAACTTCGAACTTGAGCGAATGTTTTGTGGTTTATTGAAAAAGTGTTTTCTTCTAAATGTTATTCTTACTCTAAGGAAATGCTTTTGGTTTTAAATACTGCAAAGCTTGTTTATAAGAACTCTGTTCATCAACACGTGTAAGAAGCTATTTGCAAAAATGATATAATAAAAATATTTAAGTTACTTGAAAAAGAGACATGGCAGAGAAATGATGCTAAAGATTATTTAATGGTGCACCTATTGCAACCAACATAGATACTGGACAGGTAATAGTTAAAATAATGAGCATGCAAAAATCTGCTTTTTCATCAAAACAATAGTAAAAGTAATTTCTTTTCATCCAGTACATCAAAGGAAACTGAAGGGGAATCTAGAATATTTCAAATGCCATTACCTTGCATAATAATTCTAAGCCACATTTTTTATAAGGTAAGATTTTGTATAAAAATTATTGTTTTCTGATATTCTTATCAGTGAAAACAAGGTTGTGGTTGTGAACAAAGTGCGTAATATTTCGATATATTTTAAATTGTTGAGTTTGTTATTCACATCATATTTACATATCATATTTTGAGGTTCAAAATATTTTTCAGATTCATTATATATATACTCATATATAATAACCCCATAATAATAAACAAGAGTAATTTTAAAGAACATAAAAGATTCATTTGATAATAGTTCAGTTTGATTTCATTATTCATATGATAAAAAGTATATGATGGCACAGTATAAATAAGATGTTCCTCTTCTTTTTTTAATTCTTTATATACTGATATAATTTATAAGTTACAAATTATTTTTGTGATATTTACACGCTCTAATAAAGCAACTGGTAAATAAAACAAAAAAACCACCTGTATTTTCTTTCTTTTTCTAAAATTTCTGCTACCTGTATTAAAACCGGTATCCCGGTATTAAGATCTAAAAATACCGAATACCGATGTTGGAATTTTTGTCCGATATTACAATCCTTAATAGCGATGTTGTGTAAATGTATGTTTTGAAAAAAGTGAACTATACCTTTGACAAATCTCACATCAGTATAAATATAAATGTTTATTGTACACCCATGTTACTTTCAAAGACACCCTGGATCCGTCATATCATTCAAGGGTTCCAGATCATATCAAACGGCATTCTCATGATTTTCGACTGGTCACCTGAGTTGCATGAATTTTGAGGGTGGCAAAAGAAGCTTCCCAATTTGCCCAAAATGTAACATCAGTCCTTTTTCTCCTCAGCACATTCTGCAATGTCTGGGGTTTTCCTGTGAGGAGGCTGTTGCCTCCCCACTGCTATTCTTAGACTTTGTACAGATTTATAGACTCATGGATCTGGTCTACTCTCACTAGACCACAGATGGGGATTAATCTCACCACCACCACCATAACTGTTTATTTATTGTACATATATTTTTAAGATTTAGTATTCACAAGTCTCTCTGTAAAAAGTACATAAACATAGTTCCAATGTGATACATTTTGTCGTTGCACGCAAAGCTTGTTATATACATAAAATACACAATTTCCATGTTTAAAAACATAAAAACTGTTTTATATTGGCTGCTTTATAAATCATTTGCACAGTTAAGAGAAATCTTTGAAATTTGAAACTGTTGGAAACTATGTTTGCTTGTAAACATATAAAACCCTAATGAAAATTTCGAACTGTCGTATAACCATGTATTCGCAAATGCACACCAAAAACATTTTGATACATGTTCATAATATATTTTGCATTATGATAAACTTTGATGTGGATAATGCATCAAAGTTGTAAATATATCAAAGATTGATACAGAATTTAAGAAAAATGATGTAAATGCTACAAATATCTCACTAGGCAAAAACTGAAAATTATTATGTATGTATTTCCTGGGCCATTTAAGTAAAATAGGAAACAAAAAAGTCTTAAAATTAAATATAGAATAAGCTAATGTTTAATAAAATGGGACAAAGGCATGTTGTACTTTATAATTTTTGTGATGAAGTGACATTTTATATTAAAAATAGAATTTTCTCAAAATGATGGTTTCAAACTTGTGTGTACTCTTTCTTAAAACCTACTGTATGAATGTACATTTAATTTCTTCCTCATATTAATGATATGTAAATATATATACTAAAGTGAGTGTTTTGGATAATATCAAATTATTTGGCTAGTGATATGGTAATAAAAAAGTACATTCATCGAAAATTTCTTAGTGATGCTACGTAAAAGTACGTTTTTTTAAAAAATACTAAAGAACATAATATAATTAAAAATTCTCACTTGTATAAATATAGAAGTATAAATAATACAGAAACAAAACTTAAAGTCTTTATGTTAAACAGTTTCTGTGAAAAAGATACACGACAAAGCTCAATTTTTTATTTTGTCGGTATTAGGGGTACCGACTTTTCATAATACTTTCATGGAGACAATGATAATTGCATCTCTATTTTCCGTGGAAAAGTTATATCTTCTTTCCAATTTTGCAGCAACTTGGAGCACAATGCGGAGAAGACTGCACATTTTTGTATAAAATGAGTTCATCAGGCACTTTAAGTGCCTCAGCAAGTAACAGAAAAAGTAGTGTGATATTTTATGTTAGGTGTATAAATACAAGTGTTAATAATCAATCTATCGGTTCGGCATTTGAGCTGTTCGCTTTGATAGGAGTATTTATTTGAACCATCGATCTACCGGTCTACAACCACGCCGGACATATCTTAGACGACTGGGATGAAATGTCATTACTTTTTGGTCAGTCGTATCCGGGCTTTCATTCCTGTCTTTTGTTGTTTGCAATTTACAGAAGCAGGTGCCAACGCATATTGATTGTTGATGATCTTTCTGCGCGATATTTAAAGAAGGTTGTTTTTTCAGCTTTTACTGTAATATATATACATCCCCAGTATGTTTGAGTGTCACTAAACTTTACCGTTGACGTTGTAGGGAGTATTTTGTTCAGATTGCGGATCTAGTTGACACGTGTGCCGCTACCGTTTAATCACTAATCGCGATTTTTTGGTAATGTCTTAGGTAAACTCTTCAATGAATGTATGCATAATCAACCAGTAGCGTTAGGTTGTGCTGCCATCCAGTGTCTGGTTTGTTTCTTTTTCAAATAGCTGTTCACCATGGTAGGGTGGTTTATTTGAACCACTGATCCACAGCTACGGCGTGCATGATTTGGACGACTTATACGAAAAGGAATTATTTTTCGGCCAGTCGTTTATAACGTTTATTCATATCCTTTGCTGTTGGCGACATACAGAAGGAGGTGTCACTGCGCAAAGAAACTTCCTATACTAGTAAGAAATAAAGATATATATCGCTTATTCAACAAAGACAAAATATATCATGGTCTTATCCGTTTTGATTTATTTTTAAAAAAAATGAAGAGAATAAAAACAAGTACTGAACGGTAAGAACTATTGGATTTGCGAAACTACGATTTCGTTTTTTCTGTGTTCTCCAAGTATGAAAAATGATGTCTTCCTCAGCTTCGGAAGAGCAATGAGTTATATGCATTAAAGAGATTTTGAAAGATAAAGTTCGCTTTTCTGGGTGGAGATGGATATTTTAGGTTTTCTTTTCTCATCAAAATCATGTTCTTTTATGTAACTCTGACAACTAACATTTTTATTCTGATTCGGTAAAATGCATCGGAAAATGGACGGATTCTTCAAAAATACAAGTAACAAGGGATTTGAATTCCATACTTTTACAAAAAGTTGATTTTATTTATGATCCTCTTGCGTTTTTGAAAATCAATCAGGTTGAAGAGAAGATATAGAATTTTTTTGTTTGTCGGGTTTTCTTTGTCATTGAAGTGTAAAAATTCATTGAATTGCATATTTTTTTAACTGTTTTATATATCAAGCGCAATTAAAAATGTTTAAACTAGAGCTGGTTTTATTAATATCTGTGTTTAATATTGCGTATTTTCAAACCATTGCATTATTAGATTAATTTGATTAAAAATAGTAATTAATACATAAATTGCTAAATAAAGAAAAAATCAAAACATCTGATTAAAGTTGAGTAATTTGCAGGTTATACTACTTTAAACAAATCATAATTTCCTTAGGAATACTGTATTACTTTTATCCAAACTCTTACACACATAATCTAAAAATAGAGTCTGACTCTTTTAGATTCAAGGAAAATACTGCATGGTTTGAATTAAAAATAAATAATTCAATTTTCTCTGTACGTCAATACATTCATCAAAATAATACAATGATGTAATCAGTGATAATTAAAAAGGAATTGAACATTTAAATGATCATAAAAATTTTAAAAAATGACTTCTTACGTAATATTGCAACCATGACACTTTTCAAGATCACCGATTTCGCAAGCCCGATTTCACATGAGTCGAAACCACTGAATTAGCAACCATGTGCTTAATTTCATATTTTCCTCTTGCCACCAATCTAAGCCTAAAGATTCTTTGATATGTCAAGCTGGAATAATAAAATGCGAATCTAGGGTTTATATATATATATATATACCGAATTTTTAAAAAATACCCTTTCATAATAAAATCGATAAGAATAATATATAATCGTTTATAATAATTATTATTATTATAATCATATATAATATTAAAGTATTAATGATATAATGTATAAATAATAATAATAATAATAATAAAAATTAAAGAAACAAAGTTAAAATTAAAAACTAATTATTTTTTTCTCCAAGTAATTATTATTTATTTATAATTACTTATTATTTAAAAAATGATATTTTTCGACTACGCGTTTCTTATTCCCTTCAGCTTATTCCGTTTTAAGAATTTATACTGTTTTATTTAATGTCACTAAAATAGTTGCGATAGCACTAAAGTACCAAAAAAAGTTATAAGGAATACGTTTGTTTAGCATTTCAATCGTGTATCTTCACATACTCCCATATTTTTCATTTTTACATAGTGCTACTTAATTTTTTCCCGAACACTAAATGAAACTATGGTATATATAGCTTAGGCTTTGAAAACTAGTATCCAGTAAACCCAAATTATATTCAGGACAATTGGATACGTAGAACATGCGGATGAATAAAATTCTTAATTAAATAAAATAATCCGTAAAGTGAGTCAAGATAAGCAACTAAGCTTTTAGTACAGCAAAAAAAAATATTTTTGAAATAAAACAAAACAAAAATTACACAAAACAGAAATTTAATCATTACACTACTTACATTGTATGTTGGAAAAACACAACTTTGAACAACGTGGTTCAGGTTCCCTTCACTGACTTTTGCGTTTTCTGAGTATAGCTTTTAAAACTAGATTTCCCAATGAAGTCATTTTGACTGCTTTTTAATTTTAATTCGAAAAATAGTTATGTATATATTGACACAATTCCTTAGTTTTAGAATATATGTTTTTCCCAAGTGAAGCATTTTTTATTGTTAATATTTATTTATAGATTGTTTTATGACTGTAAATAGTATAAAGAATCTTAAAAATTAATTTTTAAACAAATATCTTTACGCATTAGTTATTCTTTTACAGTGCAGTCAATTTGACTGCTTTTGGGCAATATAGGTATATACTAAGTTTCGGTCTGTCTAGTGTTAATGTCTGTACGTATCAAGGGACATCTTGTCGGATTAATTAGGGATTACTGTTACTATATATCTGCAAAAAACGAATACTATAGGTTTAAAATTATAAATAATATCGAGAGTATAGTACTGGGTTGTAAAGCCTAATGCAGAAAAAGAAATTGTTTGAAAGGTGGGGGTCACTTTATTTTTTCGTCAAAATATTATCTATCATTATTTAGCACTTTTCATCGTTTTCGAGCATTAGACGGATACCAGCAGTTTAAAAAATAGACTTTTGAAGAGATGAAACTGCCATCCCAGCTTCACACTTTTTTCACTGTCTGAAGGACTTACTCTAGAAGGAAATACATTGGTGCTCCAAAACTTCTCTGTTAAGGTGTGGCCGCGGTAGCCGAGTGGTATAGGTACTCTGATCGTGGCTTACCTTGTCACGAGTTCGAGCCCAGTACCACCAAAAACCCACCGTGTAGGGCAGCGATGCACGTTAAATCTGTCGAGAGCTGAAATGTCCTCCAGTTGGTGTGTTGTGGATGTTAGGAGAGGGGGTGCCAGCTCAGGTGTCGTCCACGTCACTTGACCATGGTTCAAAATTACGTGGTCCGTCGCCAAAAGCCCTCGTGTAGCTGAACAGTGCGACGTTAATATTAAATCAAATCCCAGTTAAGGTTACTAATTCATTAGGGCTTACCCAGCGATAAGTCTTGTGTTATCATGGAGCAATATCAAGAGAACCTTTGCAGATGTGTGAATTGGTGTTTTCAACTATTTTTCTGATTGAATCATAGCAATTATGCTTTAACGTCCACTAGGTATGCTTACAACATGCTTCATTAATTTGTAGTTGAGCACGCCTAATACATCCCACCCAAGAGATTGGAAAAAATTTTGTGCAATGAATAGCTCTTTGTGGCGTCGATACTTCACTGGGTTTCAATGGATGTTTGTTACTTTCATCAAGAGTTTAGAACAGATTTATTGATATACTTTTTTTAGCAAAACCTTTTGGTGATAATCGTAACGAGAACGCAATGGCAAAAAAAACTTTATATGACTATTTTTACTTTCGAAATTTAAACTTTACTTAGACGTTTTCTCCAGCTTCTTCATCAGTTTGATAATTCTGAACCATTTGTCATCACATGACACAAACGAGGTGCAATGAATGGTATATTATTTCGAAGTAAACGCTAAAAAATGGTTTAGAGTTTCTCACTAGGTTCACAAAAAATAATAAATGTTAACTCATTACATGTATGATAATTTATTTGTTACATTTTTAAAGACTTTTTAATATTACTTTTATAGACATAAAGGTATTTTTATAAGTATGGAATTTCTTAAAAATAATTTTTCTTTTAATCTAAAAATCTAATAAAAATATTTTTATAAGGATATCAAAAGGAATTATTTCACCATGAGCGGAAAAATTCCAGATTTAGAAAATTAAAATACTAATGCTTTCACATCAGTTTAAGTGTTTGTCAAATACAGAAGGAACATTTATTTGAAGAGTTGATAAGCATTTGGTTTGTAGATGACAATGCAATTAAATTTAGATAACGTAAAAATACACACAGTACAAAGAATTTTAAAACATAACTATTATAATTTATAGGGCAAGTGGCTATTTCATGTTTGACATGCCCTGAAAATGACTATTTGAGCAAACCAGAACACATTATATTTATAAATAACTACACACAAGTTATCTTTACAAGTCCTCAAAAATTTTGTTTTACGTAAAAAAGTCCATAATTTCGGAACAAATGAAAACTTTTGATTTCACGCAGTCTTCCTCTCAACTCAATTTTCTCATTTTTCTAATCACTTATCAATATATTTTTTATCTAATTGTTATCCATGCATTAATAACATACTAATTTAAATGCGTAAAACATTTAACTCTTAATTTTTTTATATTACTGATGAATGATATAATTAAATATGAGTACATAAATCTTCATTACTATATTTCGTGCACGTGGTAGCCGAGTAGTCGTGATGATAGGTGTTACTTTTTTATGTAGAGACATTTGTTGAAGTTTTGGTCACTACTAACAGGATTGGCCGATCCACATTATACCTGCAGAGATTCAAAATTCCTCACAATGGCATGGAATTTAAATGTGGAGCTCAGTGAATTGTCCCCATAGTGGTTCTCGTCACAATATCATGATTCAAATTTTAATACAGTTAGTGTTTTTTAAAAACACTGTAATTATATATATATATATATATATATATATATATATATATATATAAACATCATTTTTAAAAAATCTCAAATACTCAAATCGCTTTTTTACATGCTATACACTGCTATTTATTAATAATATCCTGTAAGAAAGTTTATTCATATACTAATATACATTACCTATCAATAAGTATTTGGATACTCATGCAAATGACGATATCTGCTTTCATTATCTACGTCACGCCTTCTGTACTTAATTATCGTGTAGGAAACGTTATTGGCATCAATTTGATGCCGTGATATCCAGAGCTATCTGACTTCGAGAAGGGCATATTTGTCGGATATTATAAAAATGGCAAATCCTTACGGGACATGTCTAATGTGTAAAACATTCCAAAATCGGCAATGGCTTTTGTGATTAAAAAGTAGAAGGGAAGTGGTGATTGTTGTAATGTGCTTTGAATCGGCAAACTTTCTAAATTAAGAGATAAAGACCACTCCACCGTACTCCATGAGTTCCAACAAGCACCGGGGAGTGTTGTTTGGATGAATATCTTCCACGAAGCTCATTTGCTTGGTCTCTATAGTTATGCAGCCAGCCATAATCCTTTGATTATAAAATCCAACCACGATATTCCATTGAACTGGTGCAGGGCACTTTCCGAAACTGGACCGTACATGAGTGGAAACAGGTTCTCTGGAGAGATGAATCAAGATTCATTCTCTACGAGTTGGCTGACAGAGTCTAAATTCGGTGTATGGCTGAATAATGACTTTGGCCAGAATGCATTGTGTCTACAGTAAAGTTTGGCAAAGGTGGACCTATGGTCTGGGGATGTTTCTCGTGGTATGAACTGGGATTCTTGATCCTAATTCAAGGTAAGCTCAACACCAACTCCTAATAAGCTATTATAGATAAAACAGTTTTTCTCCCTTGCTTTCGCAATTTTACGAGCTGGATAATTGTACTTCCAAGATGATAGCGCCACTTGTGATGTTGAGAAGTAAATCATGAATTAGTATGATGATAATGAAGTTAATGTTTGATCCGGCCTGTCCAAAGTACAGATGACTTAAATCATTTAGAAACCATCTGTGACAAGCTGGATCACCGGTTTTACGGGTGAAACAATCGTACAAAATCGGTGACAGAAATAGCAATTCTTCTCTAAGCCGAGCGGAATAAAATATCATTGTCCATCACCCAAACACTTTTAGAAAACATGCTCCGGAGGATAAAGATTGTAATTGTCTCGAGTGGAGATTATACCAACTATTGAACATGAATTAGTATTGTTTATCTCTTTTAAACAGGTGTACAATTGCACTTATTTGTACATAGTATATATATATATATATATATATATATATATATGTATATGTATATGTATATATATATATATATATATATATATATATATATATATATATATGTACACTCATGTCCATAAATTAAGGCTAATGAAGTTCAGACAAAGAAACAGACAGAAGCAAAATAAATTTAACTTAATTATAAAGTCTATTTATTAAACAAAAGGTAAAGAGCAAAAGAGATGCTATATGTTTAAAATAATTAATAAAAATTGCGATTTTTACTACCTGGAGCAAATTTAAAAAAAAAAAAAAGAACCTATTTACAAAAAACAGTATAACATGGTTAGTATTATGGTTAATACGGATTATGTCTCCCGGATGATGCAATACAAGCCTTACAAAGCCTAGGCATGCTGAGTATCAAATTATCAAACTGATCTTTGGGAATATTAGCACTCATCAAGCAATGTCCTCCGAAGTTCCTGTATACAGGTGGCAGGGGGTTGACGGGCTGAAATTCGACGGCCAAGCATATACCACACATGCTCTATTGGATTCAAGTCCGGTGAATATGCTGGTCAATCCATACGGGTGATATCCTCCGATTGAAGGCATTCGTATACAATGTTTGCTCGGTGAGGACGGGCGTTGTCATCCATAAACAGAAATTCAGCACCCATGGTGCCCCGAAACAAACGTACATGATGTTCCAGAATAACATCCCGATAGATGTCGCCTAACATCGTTACATTTTGAGCATGCAGGTCAGTTCTGGAACCAAGAAGAATTCCTCCCCAAACGAGCCATCCTGCACCACCGTAACGGTGTCGTTCAATGGTGTTCTCTTAGTGGTAGCAGGTACCTTGCGCTCTCCATATTAAAGTCCGGCGAGAATCAGACTGCAAACTAAACCTGGACTCGTCGGGAAACATCACACAAGATCACTGTTGTGGTGTCCACAATACATGCTCTCCAGGTTAATCGCAGGTGACAGTGAGTTGCGGTAAGTGGAACACATCTGACAAACCTACAATCATATAGACCAATGTGCCCTAAGCGTCTGTACACGGTCTGCCTAGAAACTGTCATTCCGGTAGCTCAAGAGAGCTGACAAGATAGGTCTGATGCTGTGCTCCGTCAGTTTCTTTTGGCAGTAACTGCCAAATACCTGTCCTCATTCGGAGTTGTATCTCGGGGGTGACCTGTGCTTTAACATCTACTCACATTACCGTTATCTCGAAAGATAACGGCTTGGAGATGACACTCTGGGCGATTCCAAGTTCCTCGGATACTTCCAGCTGGGTACGTCCACATGCCAGTCATCTAATATTTCTACCACGTACAAAAATCATCCAAATACTTCCTTTGTGCCATAACTATGCGGTTATTGCACTGAAAGGCATTTAAAGCGCTTGTGAACAATTTTACTTCTTTGCCACCATTCTTTATAAACCCCTCTCTTACACTCTCGTCATTGTGACGTACTATCCGTGCCATCTAGAGGTTTCCTGTAATTTGCATATACTTCTTCAAGATGTGTGTGATAATTCAACACACACACACAGGTAAAAATTTTATTTTAGAGTTCAATTTCTGTGTGATTCTGAATTATCCTTAATTTATGGATATGAATATAATTATGATGTATTATGGTTTCCATTTTTTAATATTAATGATTTATGTAATGTAGTATATGCTATACAGATCCCTATAAATAATAAAAATACTTGTTTTGGATTTTTTTAAAATTACGTGGTTCGTCGCCAAAAGCTCTTGTGTAGCTGAACTGTGCGACGTTAATATTTACTCACTCACTTAGGATTTTTGTAGCTAATAAATCTGGGAAGGCCGATTGGTCGAGTGGTAGCGTTTCGCAATTCCACACCACAGGTACAGATTCTATTTCTGAAATGGTCAAGGTCGACTCAACCTTAAATCCCTACTGCAGTGGGACAATAAATGTGTAACAAGCTTTCTTGGGGACTTAAACACGGGAGACCTCGCTTCAGACTGACCATCCCATTGGGGTGTCAGATTATGCACCTCAGCGCCCAATGGTCACGTATACTGGAATAGGAACAGTAGGCCCTGGCCTTAATGGGCTGTTGCACCGCTGAGTTTGTGTATATATCTGGGTAGCTTGTCCTCATAGTTCAGATCTGATACCCAATTGGTTCTTAAGGTATTTGATTATTTCTGAATTAAGGTTTTCGTTTCGTTTTATTTTAAAGCATTTACCCATTCTTTAATTTAACTAATTGAAAGTATTTTTGAACACTCAACTTTTTCAAGTTGAAATTGCTATTAACTGCAATTTTCATTACTACAACCATTTCTAATGAGTTTTTAGAGTTGTAATATTTACTTAATCAAGACTGATTTTGAGACCAATACTTGTTTTAACAAATTATGCGTATAACTTGGAAACATTTTACTTTATTAAATTTGGAAGAGTTGTAATTCTACTTAAAACATTAAATCTAAAAACCAACCTTCAGCTAAAACCACATAGAGAGGACAATGCAAATGTACTGAATACAAATACTGCAGAATGGACTGAATATTTCATGGATGTGCAAAACTTCATTAAAAAAACATGATATTCTACATTACAGTATTTTAAAGTCACGCAACAAAGACTCAAACATAAGGTAAACCACCATCATTTGAAACTGAAAGAAAATTAGATATTACATGCAAACTTGATGATTTCTAGCTTATGTTTGTATCATTAATATTTTGGGCATAAGTGTTTTGTGTTTCCAACCTTTTGGGAAAATACTGTGTTAAAATTAAGCTTAATAATCTGCCGACGTGACAAATGCTATCAATATTATACAAAGGCATATTTTAACCTAAAAAAATATTTTCAATCATTTTTAATAAAAAAGGAGTCTTAATAAAAATTTTAAGATAGAAAGTAAAATGTTAAAAAATTAGAGGTTTACGAAAATTATTAGTTTTTTTTATCCCTTACAAACTTTAAATGCGTTTTTCTTAAGATTTTAATTATGAAGATGTAAGTGTTTTATAATCCCTAATGATTTTTTTTTCTGTTCAAGACAGAGTCTAAAAAATATTTTTGTAGATACTTGTAAATATGTGTTCTATAAAAGTTATTATGGATTTAGGCCACAGAGAGAGCTCCAGTTAAGTTTTAAGAAACTATTTAACATTTTTTAAAAAAAAATTGTGTTTTTTGTAGAATTATTGGTAAAATAATTAAAAACAATCAACGAAAAACAGATTTTAAATTTTATACTAATTTCTGTAGCCAAAAATATTTAGAAAATCATAAATCACTAAAAGTAACTAAAATATTTTAAAAATTGGGCATTTTGTAAGAATTTAAAAATCACGAAAAAAAATATTTAATTTTTTTTTAAAAATGGGAAAATAATGCCCTCCTAAACTTACTTTTTTATTTTCAGAGTAAATTTAATAATATAATCTCAGTATAAAAAAACAATTCACTTTTACTATCACTATCTTCAAAAGTTTTTTTCAAGTACTGTATAGCCTTTAACTAATAATATTATACAAACTTTAATTATATTGTCTCTTTATGGCGATTTTATGCTTTCATTTATTTTTCTGACTTTTTTAATTGGATAACATTTTCACTCACAAATTGCATTTACATTATTCTTATTTAGATATATGCTCATGTATTCTCAATCAAATACTTTGCATTAATCCTGATATTTGTATTTTTAACAATTTCTTACGGAATGTAACATTTGCATTGTATTGTAGTTGTCAGATAATTAGCAATATATAATGTGTATAAACGTTCTGTGTCATAGTTCATTTAATGTGTCTATTTTCATACACTGCTTACTTATCCACAGTATTTCCCACATACTTAATTTAATAAAACATTATCCCTTTAAAAAAAACTGCATGGTCTTTCCTTTCTGTTTTGTGCATTATCAAGATACATGATTAACGGTGTTTAGCTAATATTAACTTTTCCTGTTAGTATACATTGGAAGTCATTGAATAGCTACTAATGGAACTCTTTCTATTATTTTTATTTCATAATTTGCTAGGAGAAAGTAAATGAATTTTGAGATGGTAAAGCTTAATATGTAACATTAAATATATTACTTGAATATCATAACGATATTGAATAAATTGTTGGGTTCCTGTTCTTTATTTCTAGTTTTTTAACTGTATAGGAGTGCCTTTGACAGGAAAAGTACTATATTTTTTCACAGAGCAAAATAACATTTGGCTGTGAATTGATATATATGTCGCAGGAAAATGATATAATTAGGAATTTCATCAAATCTCTGAGGGAGATGATCAATTGATGGGTGGAGTTAAAATGACGTCTATTTAAGGTCATTCACCTGATAAAAGTAAGGGATTTGAACAAATCCTTGACATGTTTCAGTGAAATAATGAAATAGTATTGTCAAGAGTTTAAATTGGTTTATTTAGCAAGTATAGTGCATTATTAAATGCAGAAATAAGTAATACAACAATAGTCAATGAAATACAATTATTTATTCGAAACTAGTTACCAAATAACTAGAAAATCAAGCTTGTATTTTTTTATATGTAACACGTTTTTTCTATTAGTTGCTTACGGACTAAAATGTCAATCGCTATGTTAATCCTATGGTGCTATTTTTTTAAATATATAAGGTTGATATTTAGGAGATCGATAGTACTACCTGTATGGTTTTTGGAAATACAAGGACTCGAGCCCATTCAACAGTGTTTTATCCACACCTTGGATAGCATTTTGCCAATGCAAATCCTGACTAGGTCATGATTTCACTGAAACATTTAAGGGTTTGATAAAATTCCTTACTTTCATCATGGATATGATCTTGATGATACGGTATTTTAACATCTTCCGTCAGGTAATCCTATCCCTTAGGAATTTCATGAAATTCTTAATTTCGTCATTGTCCTGCGATATATACATATATATATATATAGGTAAATCATAACTATTGTTTTATACTTAAAATAAATTGGTCTTTATTTCCAATATTCAATACCATCAAGTTTATTCCATTGATTCTAGCGAAAGATAATTCTCTCCAAAACACATATTCATGCATTTCAAATTTGATGCAGAACTGAGAAATCTGCAGATATTTAAGAGTAGTCGGTACCCCCTATACCGACAATTTTAAATTGAGCCATTTTAGGAACCTGTTTCTCCGAAATTGTTAAATATAAAATTTTAAATGTTTGTCTGTATTACAATTGGGCTTTTTTTATTTAAATAATGGTAACATATTTGAAATATATTGTTTACTTTTAAAAAAAAAATTCATCGTAAAATTATCGCTCTGAAATTTGTGTAAATTGTCATTTTTTTTTTTTTTTTACGATAACTGCTTCTGAGCAAAATATTTTAGGAAAATCTCCAAGAAAGTAGCTTCATTATATATAGTTACATATTATTTATGTGCAGTAAAAATTGCTAGTAGTTTCATTCATTATTTTCTATTAAAAGGTACACGCACTTTGAAAACAATCATTTTAAGATAATTGCATTTTAAGTGTAAAAAGGCCCTTAATTACAAAAATAATGAATTACAACATGTATTTGCCCTATTTTATTAAACATTAGTATCTTCTTATTTTTTTAAATATAAAATATGAAACAAAAATGCCTTAAAATGTTCAGAAAATACAAATATATTAATTTTCAGTTTTCGCTCAACGAGATTTTTTTTTAGCATTTTGCATCAATTTTCACAAATTATGTAACAATCTGTGAATAATTTTTAAGTTTAAATCATTATAAATATCAATATTTGGTTATATCGTTATACGGTGAACATACCTAAAAATTAAAAAAATGCCGCTTGAAAATATGGATGATTGTTATACACCGGTGTGCACTATATGCCGGATTTTACGGTAATTTTCAGTAAAATATCGAATTTGTAAAGATAATGTTTCAATTTAGAGTGTAAGAGTACGTAGCAGGATGGCACTCAAGTTTTGATTTTATTAAAAAAGTCGGTATTATCATTTTAAATTTGAATGTTTTTGTTTTGATAGCTAGATACATGTTAGCATTTGCTTAATACCTCAAAACTTTAAATAAATCATCTGAAAATATATTCGCAATTACAGAAAGTACTAAAATATCCCTTTTAAGAACAATTTTCACTGAATACCTAGTATTAATTTAACGAAAAGTTTCTTAATTAAACTATGGTTCTATTCAATTAATTTGAATATGAACGCTAGCTTCTTTTATTCAGTACTATGCTCGCAAATTCAAAAAAAATGATTTCTCAATGCCTTATTTTTCCCCTGAAACAACTTGATGGGTATTACAGTACTTAAACGAGTTTATAATATGTATAGTTTTGAGACTCAATTGTTAAAACTAGATCTTAGTTAATACCGGAAACAGAAACGAGCAGAACCCATGAATAAATTATGTGCTTTAAATCAAGTATTAAAACATCCCGACTCGAAGCCAAAGAATCCTTTTAAGAAAATGAACTTATAAAATATTCTCCAAATATTTTATGATCAAATATTTCTTTCGAAGCATCATTACTAATAGTGTTTCGAATACAGGAATACTGAAGCTTCTGGAAACTCGTTTACCGTTGAATTGATGACCACCTGAAAAATGACATATATTAATGAGGAACAATCTGTTACAATTGAAAAAGTTGCAATAAATGATTATAATAATAATAATAATAATGCCTTAAAAATTGCATTTACGCTCTGAAAATACCATATAGTAAGATTGCGATTTTACGTAATATTTATTTGCGAAGTAGTAGAACAAGAGTGGTTAGATCTACGAACTTATCGGTGGCGATATTCTAATAGTCACATACGCTATACGGTGATTATGCCCAATGAGCTGAATCTCTTTAAATCTGTCGCAATTCTTAGTGTATAGTTATTCTGGTTACTTAAACTTGTTTCAAAATTTCAAAGTATGTTGCATGTAGATCGTATAGTGCTCTAAATTATACGTTAACAAACATTCAAAGAGATCAAATTTAAATTTTCAGGACATGGCAAAAAATAGTCCAATTGGCAATTTTTTTTTAAAAAAAAATTGCCAATTGGACTATTATTTTCCAAAAGTGATAGCCTTTTGAGCAAATAAAGCGAATCAAACATTTTTGTTTAAAATTAGTCAGAAGCATAATTGTTTACATGTTACCGTTAAAGTCTGTAATTCAGGTATTTTATAGAATAACAAGGTATTTTATAGAATAACAAGGTATTTTATAGAAAAAATAGGTATTTCATGAAATATAACTAGAGACAATTCATTTAAAGTATATAATAAAGGAATTATTTCATACTCTACTTAGTTATTTTATGAAATTACTAATTATCGACAGCTAAAGTGAAAAATAAACAATTTCAAAGTTGTTTTATAAATTAATTGATCATAAATAACTAAAGCTTCTCGAAAAATACATTTATTCCTATTGAGGATGAATAATTGATAAATAATATGGAAAAGAGAGAGAAAACGATAGAATTTGTATTATTGCTCATATTGCTAACATTAGTTAAACATAAATGAAAGAAAAATACAGTTGAACCTGCTTTGTGGCGGTAGATAGGGACCGCATGAAAAAAATTGCACAAAAAAATATTGAAAAAATTCATAAATTCTTACATATAACAAACTAATTCGCGGAAATACTACAAAAAACTTTTTTTATGTGGGGGGTAGAGTTGCATTTATAAAATATGCCTATTATTTAAGAACTTTATGTAATAGTACTTCCATAACAAAATAAATAATTAAATATTACACATGGAAACATTTTAAAAACATATAGTTTATCATTGTATATACGAATAGTCTTTAAAATGTACTTACATAATTCATCGCTACTCATCGTAATTCAAAGCCCTGTAATGAATAAGTTCAAAATCGTTTTCGTCACGTGAAGGTGCAATTCCAATTGATTTATTTTTTGGCAACATAAAGTGAGAGATAAGTTATTTTGACGATGAATGGGTGGTCACACACACGCAGTTGCTTGTAAATGTCACGATAACCAGCTATACATGATTGAAGCCCCAAATTGAAGCATTTCAGTGGCGTAACGTACACTCTAGCATCATGCGGGAGGAGCAGGTCTCTAGGGACACAGGTCCTGACTTACGCTAAATACGTATTTAACCAATTTATAAAATAATAAAGGCAAAACCTGACTTTCAGGGGGTTCCTAACATTCACCGTTACACCACTGGTAAATAGATAGAACACTTTACAGGGGATCCAACGCCATTGATTCCAGTCACGGGGGCAGGACTCTAGGAGCCCATGGCTTGATTAAAGCTAAATACGTATTTACCCAATTTATAAAATATTAAAGGCGAAACCTGATTTTCATGGGGACGGGGGTAGGTCCTAACATTCTTCGTTACACCACTAATAAAAAAGAGAGATAACATTAAAGTGGCACCAAACCCTTTAAATTCATGCCTCGCATAAAATATATCGCACATAAAAAATCGCACAAAAATAAAATCACACAAAAAAAATCGGACATAAAGACCGCACAAAAACAGGTTTGACTGTAACATGTTTCACATCTGTTACTGGTTCGATTCACTTTCTCACTCCTTGAACTTGAATGATATCATAATTCTGGAGTGGCCAATAGCCACATGGTAATTTTTTTCTGTGCTGTTTTAGCACTTTTTACTTTTGCTATCAACGTTAATAATTTTTCGCGAGTATGTGCAGCATTGTTTTCCTTTTTCCGATGCTTATTTCATTCAAATCTCTCCTGCATTCAATATTTTTTATTTACAGAGGTTGATCTCCAATTCTTTCTGAAGTCATTGCTTGAAAAGCGGTTGTAAAATTATTTGTTAATAATCAAAATTGTAAAACACAAATAAAAATTATCCACCTGAATTCTACGTTCAAACGCAACTGAATAAAGTACACACACACACGTCATTATAAAGCATTTGTAAATAGTTCAAAACTGACTAAAATCAACTAAAATCGGTTCGAAGAACTTTCGAATGCTCTATTTCAAATTCTACCGGTAAAGTAATCGTTATTCTATATGATACATGTTTAAAGTGTAGAATTTAATATTATATACTTTAACTGACTTGTCTAGTCATTTCATGAAATACCTAGTTATTTCTGAAATAACGGACTTCATACTTTAAAGGTAATATATATAAGGCTCAGCTTTTTGTATTTCATGTTGGAAA